>CAWUFW010029949.1:0-18094 GCA_963921515.1 Calotriton arnoldi
GCGGCCCCCTCCTGGAGCCTGTGGTGGCCCTGGGGACCGCCACCCCCAGGGCCGGCTCCTGCAGTGTCCCGGGGTGCCTACCCCGGGACACTGTAGTTTGCTATGGCAGGACTGGAGCCTCGCGGCTCCCGTCCTGTCATTGCAAACTTGCTTTGGATATTGGAAGAGAGAGCAGGAAACCTGCTCTCTCTTCCAATATCCAAAGCTGATTGCTTTTCCACATGGGGAGCAGCATGTTAGCTGCTCCCCATGTGTAAAAGCAATGCCGGCTCCCGTAGGACACGGGGAGCCGGCGGGACTGTGGAGGGTTTGGGGACCCCCCAAAGTCCCCAACGAGAGTCCAGGCCCCGGGGATGGGGTCCCCGGGGCCATAAGTGGCCACGGAGGGGGCCACGCAGCCCCCTCCCCAAAGTAAAAAATTGGATTTTTTTTTAAAAAAGTGCAAGGCCGGCCCGGGGATGGGGTCCCCGGGGCCTTAAATGGCCTGAGGAGGGGGCCACGCAGCCCCCTCCAAATAAAAAAAAAGAGGCCATGCCCCGGGGATGGGGTCCCCGGGGCCAATACAGGCCCAGGGAAGGGAGGCCACGCGGCCCCCTTCCCGTTTTTTTTATTTTATTTTAATTTAAAAAAAAAAAAAAAGGGGTAAGGCGATGGGGTCCCCAGGGCCTAAAAATAGGAAAAAGGAAGGGGGCCACACAGCCCCCCTTCAGGGGGGAAAAAAACAAAAAAAACGATCGGGCCCGTAGGCCCCGCCCCTTCCTTCACCACTCTGCAAACGCGCCCTGGCGCGTTTGCAGAGGGGAACGATCCCCTTGAATACTGGGGGTCCCTGGGGCCAACTAGCCCACCAGGAACCTCCAGTATGCGCTAGGGGCTGCCTTGCAGAGAGGTGTACAGAGGCCACGCCCCTTTTACACCTCTCTGCAAGGCAGCTCTATGGCGCTTTGGAAGTATATGGTGGGCTAGTTGCACCCCAGGGACCCTCAGGATTCAAGGGAGTTAATCCCCGACTTAAAACGCGCCACGGGGCGCGTTTGCACAGTGGTGAAGGGAGGGGCGGGGCTTCAGGTGACATGTGTGCAAACAGGCCCCGTGGCGCGTTTTAAGATGGGGAATTAAATCCTCTTCAATCCTGAGGGTCCCTGGGGCCAACTAGCCCAACAGGTACGTCCAGAAAGCGCCACAGAGCTGCGTTGCAGAGAGGTGTAAAAGGGGTGTGGCCTCTGTACATGTCTCTGCAATGCAGCCTCTGGCGCATACTGGAGGTTCCTGGTGGGCTAGTTGGCCCGTAGGGACCCTCATGATTCAAGGGGACTTAATCCCCCAACTTAAAACGCGCCACGGGGCGCGTTTGCATAGATGTCACCTTAGGCCCCGCCCCCTCCCTTCACCATTGTGCAAATATTCCTCTAAAATCAGCCGAAATACGAATTCTGATTTACTCACCTGTTATCAGGAGAGACCTCAGTGCTGCATCTTTCAGCCCAGTACTAATCCTGAAAAGTAATTTTAACCGTACTTACCAGTAACTTGAATTTCCTTCCATAGGCTAACATTGACTGGTTTCACTTGGAAATTCTTCTAAGTGTGGAGTTTTGGAACTTTAAAATATTCATCTAAAATCAGCCGAAATACGAATTCCGATTTACTCACCTGTTATCAGGAGAGACCTCAGTGCTGCATCTTTCAGCCCAGTACTGATCCTCAAAAGTAATTTTAACCGTACTTACCGGTAACTTGAATTTCCTTCATAGGCTAACATTGACTGGTTTCACTTGGAAATTCTTCTAAGTGTGGAGTTTTGGAACTTTAAAATATTCCTCTAAAATCAGCCGAAATACGAATTCCGATTTACTCACCTGTTATCAGGAGAGACCTCAGTGCTGTATCTTTCAGCCCAGTACTGGTCCTGAAAAGTAATTTTAACCGTACTTACCGGTAACTTGAATTTCCTTCCATAGGCTAACATTGACTGGTTTCACTTGGAAATTCTTCTAAGTGTGGAGTTTTGGAACTTTAAAATATTCATCTAAAATCAGCCGAAATACGAATTCCGATTTACTCACCTGTTATCAGGAGAGACCTCAGTGCTGTATCTTTCAGCCCAGTACTGGTCCTGAAAAGTAATTTTAACCGTACTTACCGGTAACTTGAATTTCCTTCCATAGGCTAACATTGACTGGTTTCACTTGGAAATTCTTCTAAGTGTGGAGTTTTGGAACTTTAAAATATTCATCTAAAATCAGCCGAAATACGAATTCCGATTTACTCACCTGTTATCAGGAGAGACCTCAGTGCTGCATCTTTCAGCCCAGTACTGATCCTCAAAAGTAATTTTAACCGTACTTACCAGTAACTTGAATTTCCTTCCATAGGATATCATTGCCTGCTTTTTGCTGAAAAAGTTTCTAAGTGTTGATTTTTGAAACATACAAATATTCCTCTAAAATCAGCCGAAATACGAATTCCGATTTACTCACCTGTTATAAGGAGAGACCTCAGTGCTGTATCTTTCAGCCCAGTACTGGTCCTGAAAAGTAATTTTAACCGTACTTACCAGTAACTTATATTTTCTTCCATAGGAATCCATTGTCTGGTTTTCAGCAGAAAAGTTTCAAAGTGTCGATTTTCACAAACTACAAATATTCCTTAAAAATCACCTGTATGACTTAAACGCATTCTTTCAACTGTTTACAGGAGATGCACCAGTGCTGGATCCAGGATCCAACACTGAGTAAGAAAAAGTAACGATAACAGTTTTTACCTGCTAAGTGAATTTCCTTCCATAGGATAACATTGGTGATTCTATGAGAAAAAGTTTCTAAGTGTCAACTTTTAAAATACAATAATATTCCTTAAAAATCACGACTGTAACCAAAACGCTTTTACTCAACTGTTTACAGGAGATGTACCAGGACTGAATCTAGGATCCAGTCCTGTGGTTAGAAAAGTAATCCATAAAGTAACTAATTGCATTTAACTAGAAATTCACATTGAGCTGAATGTTGCATTGTGTTTGAAAATGTGTTGCCCATTGCAACAACTGTAACTACTGTACTTAAAAGTCTATTGCCTATGTGCAAAGTATTTAAACTAAAGTAATTCATTCTGAGAAAGAATTTTTTGTAATGTAATGTATAATGTAATTACAATGTAATTTAAAAAAATAAAATATGTAAAAGAAATTGTTTCTAAAAATGTAGTAAATCAGTATGAAAAAAATTAATATAAAAATTAATACATTTAAAAATTGTCATTTAAAAAACCTTTGAAATTCACTGAAAAAACCGTAGGTTTCAGGCACGTTATAGTTACAAATTAGCATTTTAAAAACCTTTGAAATTCACTGAAAAAACCATAGGTTTCAGACACGTTATAGTTAGAAATTAGCATTTAAAAACCTTTGAAATTCACTGAAAAAACCATAGGTTTTAGGGACAGTTATAGTTAGTTGGACATTGCACTCGTACAAAACCCGTGAAATTCCCCCGTTATAGTTAGTTCAGCTAACTATAACTCGCGCCCCGCAATGCACTGCTGATGACCTCACATATTACATCACTCATGACATGGTCAGTGACATCACTGATGACATCACTGATGACATCTCAAATGACATCACTGATGACATCATCCACGTGATAATCTGATGCAGCTCCTCACACCCTAATATAACCTTTGATACACCCAATCTAAATTACAGAGTGCCATTCGCAAAACCATAGACACTCCAACACCAATAACTACATACCCACTCACTGATTCTTAGGTCTACACACACACATCCACTCACTCACCCGTACAGTCACTCATACTTATGGTCACTCAGTACAGGACTATCATATGCACTCTTACTCCTATATAGACACTCAAACACCGCCACTCATCCATAGAGGTACTCACACACCTAGTCAGTCATGCAAATAATTAAACACACTGCCATTTACTCACCTATACAGTTATACACACACCAGCTCACTTAATCATACAAATACTAGCACATTGTTACGCTCTTATACAATCACTGATACAAGCACACACTCATCCATACAGCCACTATCACAATCACTCACTCTCGCTTATAGCTATTTATATACTCCAATACACATATATACTGCCTTTCACATATGTAGTTACTCACACATGTACCACTGGGACATACATTCACTCACTAACACACTCTTACACACACTTACCCACCCATACAGTCTATCACAGATGCACTCTTGAAACCATCCACCCAGTGAATCACCCACTCACACATCTATGCACAGTCGCACACACCCCATCCACACAAACACTCAGGCACCCATACAGATACTCATAGAACTAATCAATAACCCATATAGACACTCATGTAGCTATTCACAAATCCATGCATCCACTTACACACCAACAGACGGATACAGACATTCACACAGTTTAGTCACAAACCCATGCATTCAGTAAGATACGTTTAATCACTCACTTGTAGAGTCAGTCACGCACGTACTAAATCATCCATTCAGACACTTATACACCCACTCATTCTTCAATACGCCTTTCCCTATATATATTAAACATATTTAAACTTTACAGAAACACACAGTAACTGGATGATGTCATCAGTGATGTCATTTGAGATGTCATCAGTGATGTCATCAGTGATGTCACTGACCATGTCATGAGTGATGTAATATGTGACGTCATCAGCAGTGCATTGCGGGGCGCGAGTTATAGTTAGCTGAACTAACTATAACGGGGGAATTTCACGGGTTTTGTACGAGTGCAATGTCCAACTAACTATAACTGTCCCTAAAACCTATGGTTTTTTCAGTGAATTTCAAAGGTTTTTTAAATGCTAATTTCTAACTATAACGTGTCTGAAACCTATGGTTTTTTCAGTGAATTTCAAAGGTTTTTAAAATGCTAATTTGTAACTATAACGTGCCTGAAACCTACGGTTTTTTCAGTGAATATATATATATATATATATATATATATAATAATCGAAGACAACTGGGAAGAAGGAAATGGCTTCAGACTGTAAAAAACATGAAGGTTCAACAGGGAGCAAAACAAATAGTTAACAACGGTGATTCTTCACTGTACCAAGGTATGCAGCTACAAACAACATCTTTACAGCCTTGAGCATCTGGCATTTGCCACAGTGAGTGACCATCCCAGATAAATTGCTGCAGACAGCTGGAACAGTGATGAAAGCCAGATACACTGCTTCTCCTAAGGCTACTGCAGATAATGATTGTTGTCCTGCTGCACCTGCCTTCACCCGCATCATGCAATTGTATATGCATTTATGGATAGCTTTGATCTGCTTCCATGTGGAACCTGTCTCATGGGAATATTTCTTCACAGTGTGTCTCGATAATTGCTTGCTGCAGACATTGCACTGGATAAACTTGGCAATAACCTTTTTCTCACATGAAGGAATACTGAATTGCTTCCAAACAATACTCCTTTTTGCAGGTGGCATCTCTTCCTCCTCATCTTGTACAGGGTTTCTGTAGTACTTGTGCACAAAAGTGTATTTGTAAATAGTTAAATAAGTTGTGTTTATTTGTTAATTGTTTGGTTTAAATTGTATAATGTTACCATCTCAGATTACTTATTGCAGTAAGTTGGTACTGTTACTTCTTGAACATTTGAAGGTTCCCCCAAGACTGCTGCAGATGGTGAGTGTGGTTCTCCTCCGCTTGCCTTCTCACGCACCAAGCGATTGTATGTCCTTTCGTGGATGGTTTTAACATGTTTCCACATGGAACTTGTCCCATGAGAATACTTTTTACCAGTGTCTCTTGATAATTGCTTGCTGCTGATGTTACACAGCACAAAGTTGGGAAAAACACAACTCTACCTTTAAGTTCTCCTGGTGTTTTGAATTCGATGCTTTTAATGTTAGAGTTTGCTGTTCTTAAAAACTTGTGAGTGATCCCCATGGACACTCTGCAGAACTGAGAGTTAAAAACAAGTTGGTGCTCCTAAATTTAGAAAGATACAGTTCAGCTCACCATGAGAGCGGTACAAGTATTTATTCGTGCCATGTTGGCATGCCATGAAATTTATCATTAGGGTCTTAGTGTAGCCAATCAGAAGTTAAGGTTTAGGTGTGCTCCTGTATTTGTAGATAGTTAAATAAGTTATGTTTATTTGTTAATTGTTTGGTTTAAATTGTATTGTAATGTGTCAATAAAAAGTATTTGTAAAGTTATAAAAATATAATTACTAATTAAACTTATGGGTCACAAAAAACACCCATACAGGTACTCATACATGAACTCACACACCTATAGAGTCAATCACACAGGTACTGACACACCCACTCAAAATCCCATACAGTCAGTCACATACCCATTTACACGTGCAAACATCTGTGATTTACAAATTGAGGCTGAGACTTTTCAACCGCACCATATAGGGATATGAATCCCCAAATTATTTGAACACAATTGATCAGCACTCACTATATATTCCTTAAAAAGTGATTGTGCATTCCAAATAACCCAAGTCAAATAAGTCAAATAATGCACAGACTCCATTCAAATTTGTTTAAAAATCTTTCTTTATAATCCTTTATTAATGTTCTTTTTCACATATTATCCACCAATACAGCCAATGTAGCCAACGCGTTTCGTCTCTTTAAAAAACCAGACTGCCTGTAATAGTGTTCTACATGCAACCAGTGCACACCCGAAACCAACCGTAGAAGCCATACCCTATGGTGAGATGGTTGGGGCTCAAAGGAATTGTAGCCGAGAACCACAATTTTGTGACAGATTGCAGAACATCAAAGAGGATTTCAGGGAACGGGGTTACAGTGATCTCGGTCTTGACAAAGCTGAGAAAAGAGCAAGCAAACTAGACAGGAAACAGGCCTTTGTTGCGGGAATGGGACTGACAAGAAGAAAAACGTCTGTAGTGAGTAGGGAAGTCATTTTTGTTACCAAATATAACATGTATAGCAATCATATTTTTTCATATTGCGTAGAAACGGTCACATTCTTGGATCCAACACTTTACCTGAGGGGATTGTAATACATAAACCTAAAGTGGTATACCGCAGAGGGGATACTTTGAAGAAAACTCTGTATCCTAGCTACGTGAAGAATGTGAAAGAGAAGGGTGATCCAGCGGTATACTAACAACAGATACTCCGCTACCATATACTCACCTGGGCCCATAAACACAACACACTCTGTATCGAGTAGACTGCTGGGGTTTAGTTTATAATTTCATATTTCTCAAGATTAGTTATTTTAACATTCCTAACTAACCTTCACTGATCAAAAATTTCTTTCCTCTGGTCGATGGACCATTAGTTGAACTAATTGATGGTGATAATTAACATAACTCTTAACTATTCTTTTAATTCTTAAAGTAAATAACCACAGACTCAGGAAGTTTTAATGTTTTTTATCTAAATTAAATGCATGTGAACCGTCTCAAAATTACAGTGCATTCACCATCATCTAGGAAAAAGTAATTCAATCGATTAAACATCAAGCATATATTTCGGACTCATTCAATGACAAATGCTCAGGAAAGGAGAGGACAGAGAGAAAAGAACATCTACAATCGACATGAAATTATATTTACCAAGAATGGTGTGAAGACCAAGCCCCCTGGCCAAAGGGCTGGTAAGGGTCCCCGGGATAGATCAGGAGACAAAGACTTCAGGATAGGATTCAGGACAGGATAGTTGGCCTCTCTAACTACCGACGTCTGCGTCGCACCCCTCTCTGACACTCTCTTCCTCCTCGAGATTCTTCTGCGATCTTCTTATCTAACCCGATTAAATTAGGATCGAAGGTTCTGCATTCGGTTTCTTCATCAGCATCTCACAGCGTCTCTCCCAGCATCAGCACCACCCACAGCACCGACAGCATCCCGAGCTCTGCTAACTAACTAAAGCTACCTCAATTATACCTTTCGTTCATCATGTACCACCCACTAAAGTTTCAATATCGTAAAAATACGAAATCTAATTTGTCAGGCAAGGGGATGATCATCACACCATGCTTACATATTACTTTTATTCTATCAATCCATTGTTTGCAAAACCAATCCCCTTAAACTTTATTCATTTCTTTCGTTCCCATACATGTCCAAACTTTATTTGTAACAAATTATAAAAAGCATGAATAGAAATCTTCAGAGTTGAACTCTTCATCCTTTGTTCCCAGGGCACATCATTCTCGTCCTTGGCCCGTATTCAGAGCCACGGTCATCCTTCCGGGTAAACTTCTCATGTGAGCATGCGCAGACTTGAATCAGTCGGCTCAATTCGGACAAACGTGAAAGGCCCAAATGCGCACTAATAATAAAGTCAAAATAACAAATATTAATTTCACAAATAAATGATCACACTGTATACCACCCATCTCTACTCTAACCCCCTTTACTTATTAATACTTTCCCCGCATTAGCATTAGTAAAATAGCTTGCTTTTCATTTCAGCTAAGCAGGTGCCATGCATGTGGGTCTTAAAGACGCCATTTTAGTGCTTTCTGCTCATGCGCAAGAATTTCCCTCCAAGCCTTATTCCGTCATACTGCGTAGATGCAGTTGACGCATGCACGGTAAAGATTCCTGATAAAGCGGTTTTAGTCCTTTATTCATGTTAATAGCATTAGTAAAACACATACGCAAGCTTCACTAACCCACGTGTTTCTGTGGTGCGTGTTATTTACGAATCATTATCAGTAATTCGTTAATAAGTTAAACGAGAGGATTACTTCCGAGCAAGTCTCTTTTCTTACGAGTCCTTGCTCCATCAATCCCCTCTCTGATGGCATTTTGAGCCATCACAAAATTACCCATCCCATTCCAGATGCCAACTTTAGCACATCTCAGTTTCTCCTTCTTTTCTCTTTATGTCATCATTTACTTCTTTCCCTTTCAAATCTTTCATCTTTTTGTACAGTTTTCCTTTCATCTCTTCTAGTTGAATTTCTTCATATTCTCTTTTGTTTCTTTCCTTCCCTTTCTACATGTATCCTTCTCGTTCCTTACTTCTGTAACATTTGCATGTAATCATCACTATCATAACTATTGTTATTATTATAACTACTGGCAATATTATTTGACCTAGAAAACTCTTCCCAAAATCAGTAAACCAATTCCCTGTTGATGTTATACTTTTTGTTAGTTTTCCCCATACACTGTCAACCTCCAGTTGGGTCAAGTCATTATGCATTCTTGTAATATTTCCAATATATTCCTTAATTTCCTTGCTTTTGTCCGGAATATATGTGCAACAATGTTGAATTTTCAACATACCACAGACTCCGCCCTCTTTTGCCAATAAAATATCAAGAGCAAGACGATTTTGTAAAACCATAGACCTTATTGCAACCATCTCTGTGTTAATCATTAAGAATCCTCCTGCAGTATCTGTAGAAAGACGATCAAATATGGTTGATAATTTACACATTTTCTGCGAATTTAGAATGACTCCAACTGAGGGTATCAATGCACTAAATATATCACCTATTATTTCAGAAAAACTAGCTCTTTTTCTACGTGTTAGTCCATTAGACTTTCTATTGATTCCATTGATTCTGTCCACATGGTATATTTTTGGAAAAACTATTCCAAAATAACAGCTCCCGTACCATCTTGCAGGTAACCTATAATAGGCATTGTTCCCACAAACATAATAGATACCTGGAAATACAGGATCAGTTCCCCCTTTTAGTCCCCACCCTCCTAAAATTAGGAAGTTGTGTTCACATTCACTGGAACCAATGAAAATGTTATTGTAATCTGTCTTTAATCTATGGAGGCAGAATTTTCTCTTCTTCACAAAGTCTAGGGACATCGCAGTGTTGTATTCCGCTTTAGGTGTCCGTATATAGGTTTTCCTGAAACATGTCCTTATATAGGCACAATTCGCATTGCCCTTATATAGGCATAAGATCCCAGTCCTTATTTAGGCAATAGCCATGCTATCCAAATACAGGCATGGTCACTTACATCCGTCCACCCTAACGTCACAACGAGTTCTTAGAAACCAGACCCTTAAGCTCTTGGGAGTTCCCCTAGCACAGGATTATTGATTTCTCCAAGAACTCATTTATTATGCATGACCCGCTATACCTTAAGGGTTCATTCCTGAAGTCTTCCTCTGCCCGACTTTACGTCAATGCTAACATTCCAAGGCACCTACCAGGTATAAATATATCTTCCCTTGCCCAAGCAAGTAGGAGGAGACCTCGACTTTAGAGGAGCCCGTGTCCCAGCCTGACGCACTGACAAGAGACGCTGTCATCCCTGCTCGCAGAGAATCCAGCTCCCAGTGTTCTGACTCCCTTCGCGGGGTGTTAGAGTTCGAGATCCGGAAGGAGATTCCCACCTCTCTCATTCTCAAGGTATGGAGCTGACTAGAACCTAGAGGGACTCTTGGCATACCAGACTCTTAGTATACCATACTATAGAATACATCACCTACTTCTTACCTTGCCCTACACCTAGGTTAGGTACACTGGGGTAGAACTAGTTTAGAGAAGCATCTTATGAGTACTCGCATTTTAGCTTATGTTATTTAGGTATATGAATATAGGTGTCATAGCTAAAAGATAATGCTAGCGCAGTATTATTTCTTTCTACTGCTTACGCTGTACATTATATATCTCGCCTACTGTCTTGTGATCATAACAGCTCATATCTCTTACACGAGAAACAAGACTGTTCAATAAATCCTTTTATTGAAACGCCCGTCTATTCTTTCTGTGTAACTCTGAAGAAACTAAGCATGCACGATTAGCTGAGTGAAACTGTTATCTATTGTTTCCACGATTCTGAGAGTGTTCTGATTCTAAAGGGAAACAAAGTTGCCATGTTTATGCGGTTGCCAGAAACTACTCCCTTCTTGTTTACAAGGAGTTTCTAGTGGCCTCTGAGTTAGCTGGCACAAAGTAATTAAGTTTAATATACTCGATAGGGACATACTGACCTCAGTCCTATGTCGAATCTATAGGGTATATTATTCCAATGCGCAGAGCCTATTAGGGAAATAGGAACTACACTACATGGCGCCCAATGGTTTGGTAAGGCACTAATTTAACGCTAGATACTGAGGGGCCGATTCCGATCTCGGTCGGAGGCGCACCCAATACCATTCGGTCGGGAAAAAAGCCATGCGAATGCCTGTTTCCCGACCGATACGTACATCATACCGAACGAGTAAGTACGATGCGCACAACAGCACAGAATCCGGCCGAGTCGTACTCACCCAATCCAGGTCCTGTTCTCCGACCGAGGCGAATCCGGAAACGCAGAATCGAGTCGCACGGAAGGGAAAATGCAGCCCCGTCCGGCCGAACAAGTACGATGCGCTTTCCGTACGCGCCGAACCCGTCGCTACGCACGGCACGTCAAAGCATCTGGGAGAGGCACACATAAGCTCCGATTCGCGCCACAACACGATCCACGGCTACGAGGCGAACACGCCAGCGACGAGGACGACGCGAAGCGACGAGAAAGACGAACGACACGAACCAACCATGAATCCCTTCGTCCCGATCATACCAATATTCTACATTTACTACCGGAACAGGCACGGACGCGTACGGCGCAGAAGGTAAGTCAGACACCAATCACAAAACACATACAACACGTACACGACACATCACACACACACAGAGGGATGCAGAATTTACTCACACCAGCAACAGCAGCACCATAGGGGCGGGATGCCCATCACCAATGCCACATATGCACACAGGGGCCTGAATGCGCACCACCACCACCACCCCTACCCAGGGGGGGCCGATGCCAACCACTACTACCACCCTTAGCCAGGGGGTGCCAGATGCCCACCACCACCCTTACCCAGGGGGGCTGGATGCCTACCACTACTACCACCCTTAGCCAGGGGGTGCCGGATGCCCACCACCACCACCACCCCTACCCAGGGGGGCCGGATGCCTACCACAACTACCACCCTTACCCAGGGGGGCTGGATGCCTACCACAACCACCACCCTTACCCAGGGGGCTGGATGCCTACCACTACTACCACCCTTAGCCAGGGGGTGCCAGATGCCCACCACCACTACCACCCTTACCCAGGGGGCTGGATGCCTACCACTACTTCCACCCTTAGCCATGGGGGTGCCAGATGCCCACCACTACTACCACCTTTACCCAGGGGGTGCCAGATGCCTACCACTACTACCACCCTTACCCAGGGGGGGCTGGATGCCTACCACTACTACCACCCTTAGCCATGGGGGTGCCAGATGCCCACCACTACTACCACCTTTACCCAGGGGGGGCTGGATGCCTACCACTACTACCACCCTTAGACAGGGGGGTGCCAGATGCCCACCACCACTACCACCCTTACCCAGGGGGTCTGGATGCCTACCACTACTACCACCCTTAGCCATGGGGGTGCCAGATGCCTACCACTACTACTACCACCCTTAGCCAGGGGGGCTGGATGCCTACCACTACTACCACCCTTAGCCAGGGGGGTGCCAGATGCCTACCACTACTACCACCCTTACTCAGGGGGGGGCTGGATGCCTACCACAACTACCACCCTTAGCCATGGGGGTGCCAGATGCCCACCACTACTACCACCTTTACCCAGGGGGGGCTGGATGCCTACCACTACCACCCTTAGCCAGGGGGGCTGGATGCCTACCACTACTACCACCCTTAGCCAGGGGGGTGCCAGATGCCCACCACCACTACCACCCTTACCCAGGGGGTCTGGATGCCTACCACTACTACCACCCTTAGCCATGGGGGTGCCAGATGCCTACCACTACTACCACCCTTAGCCAGGGGGCTGGATGCCTACCACTACTACCACCCTTAGCCAGGGGGTGCCAGATGCCTACCACTACTACCACCCTTAGCCAGGGGGGCTGGATGCCTACCACAACCACCACCCTTAGCCATGGGGGTGCCAGATGCCCACCACTACTACCACCTTTACCCAGGGGGGGCTGGATGCCTACCACCACTACCACCCTTAGCCAGGGGGGCTGGATGCCTACCACTACTACCACCCTTAGCCAGGGGGGTGCCAGATGCCCACCACCACTACCACCCTTACCCAGGGGGTCTGGATGCCTACCACTACTACCACCCTTAGCCATGGGGGTGCCAGATGCCTACCACTACTACCACCCTTAGCCAGGGGGCTGGATGCCTACCACTACTACCACCCTTAGCCAGGGGGTGCCAGATGCCTACCACTACTACCACCCTTAGCCAGGGGGCTGGATGCCTACCACTACTACCACCCTTAGCCAGGGGGCTGGATGCCTACCACAACTACCACCCTTAGCCATGGGGGTACCAGATGCCCACCACTACTACCACCTTTACCCAGGGGGGCTGGATGCCTACCACTACTACCACCCTTAGCCAGGGGGGCTGGATGCCTACCACTACTACCACCCTTAGCCAGGGGGGTGCCAGATGCCTACCACCACTACCACCCTTACCCAGGGGGTCTGGATGCCTACCACTACTACCACCCTTAGCCATGGGGGTGCCAGATGCCTACCACTACTACCACCCTTAGCCAGGGGGGCTGGATGCCTACCACTACTACCACCCTTAGCCAGGGGGGTGCCAGATGCCTACCACCACTACCACCCTTACCCAGGGGGGGCTGGATGCCTACCACTACTACCACCCTTAGCCAGGGGGTGCCAGATGCCCACCACCACTACCACCCTTACCCAGGGGGCTGGATGCCTACCACTACTACCACCCTTAGCCATGGGGGTGCCAGATGCCCACCACCACTACCACCCTTACCCAGGAGGGGCTGGATGCCTACCTCTACTATCACCCTAAGCCAGGGGGCTGGATGCCTACCACTACTACCACCCTTAGCCATGGGGGTGCCAGATGCCCACCACTACTACCACCCTTAGCCAGGGGGCTGGATGCCTACCACAACTACCACCCTTACCCAGGGGGGCTGGATGCCTACCACTACTACCACCCTTAGCCAGGGGGTGCCAGATGCCCACCACCACTACCACCCTTACCCAGGGGGCTGGATGCCTACCACTACTACCACCCTTAGCCATGGGGGTGCCAGATGCCCACCACCACTACCACCCTTACCCAGGGGGGCTGGATGCCTACCACTACTATCACCCTAAGCCAGGGGGCTGGATGCCTACCACTACTACCACCCTTAGCCAGGGGGTGCCAGATGCCCACCACCACTACCACCCTTACCCAGGGGGTCTGGATGCCTACCACTACTACCACCCTTAGCCATGGGGGTGCCAGATGCCTACCACTACTACCACCCTTAGCCAGGGGGGCTGGATGCCTACCACTACTACCACCCTTAGCCAGGGGGGTGCCAGATGCCTACCACTACTACCACCCTTAGCCAGGGGGTGCCAGATGCCTACCACTACTACCACCCTTAGCCAGGGGGCTGGATGCCTACCACTACTACCACCCTTAGCCAGGGGGTGCCAGATGCCTACCACTACTACCACCCTTAGCCAGGGGGCTGGATGCCTACCACAACTACCACCCTTAGCCATGGGGGTACCAGATGCCCACCACTACTACCACCTTTACCCAGGGGGCTGGATGCCTACCACTACTACCACCCTTAGCCAGGGGGCTGGATGCCTACCACTACTACCACCCTTAGCCAGGGGGGTGCCAGATGCCTACCACCACTACCACCCTTACCCAGGGGTCTGGATGCCTACCACTACTACCACCCTTAGCCATGGGGGTGCCAGATGCCTACCACTACTACCACCCTTAGCCAGAGGGGCTGGATGCCTACCACTACTACCACCCTTAGCCAGGGGGTGCCAGATGCCTACCACCACTACCACCCTTACCCAGGGGGCTGGATGCCTACCACTACTACCACCCTTAGCCAGGGGGTGCCAGATGCCCACCACCACTACCACCCTTACCCAGGGGGCTGGATGCCTACCACTACTACCACCCTTAGCCATGGGGGTGCCAGATGCCCACCACCACTACCACCCTTACCCAGGAGGGGCTGGATGCCTACCTCTACTATCACCCTAAGCCAGGGGGCTGGATGCCTACCACTACTACCACCCTTAGCCATGGGGGTGCCAGATGCCCACCACTACTACCACCCTTAGCCAGGGGGCTGGATGCCTACCACAACTACCACCCTTACCCAGGGGGGCTGGATGCCTACCACTACTACCACCCTTAGCCAGGGGGTGCCAGATGCCCACCACCACTACCACCCTTACCCAGGGGGCTGGATGCCTACCACTACTACCACCCTTAGCCATGGGGGTGCCAGATGCCCACCACCACTACCACCCTTACCCAGGGGGGCTGGATGCCTACCACTACTATCACCCTAAGCCAGGGGGCTGGATGCCTACCACTACTACCACCCTTAGCCAGGGGGTGCCAGATGCCCACCACCACTACCACCCTTACCCAGGGGGTCTGGATGCCTACCACTACTACCACCCTTAGCCATGGGGGTGCCAGATGCCTACCACTACTACCACCCTTAGCCAGGGGGCTGGATGCCTACCACTACTACCACCCTTAGCCAGGGGGTGCCAGATGCCTACCACTACTACCACCCTTACCCAGGGGGGGCTGGATGCCTACCACAACTACCACCCTTAGCCATGGGGGTGCCAGATGCCCACCACTACTACCACCTTTACCCAGGGGGGGCTGGATGCCTACCACTACCACCCTTAGCCAGGGGGGCTGGATGCCTACCACCACTACCACCCTTAGCCAGGGGGGTGCCAGATGCCCACTACCACCCTTACCCAGGGGGTCTGGATGCCTACCACTACTACCACCCTTAGCCATGGGGGTGCCAGATGCCTACCACTACTACCACCCTTAGCCAGGGGGCTGGATGCCTACCACTACTACCACCCTTAGCCAGGGGGTGCCAGATGCCTACCACTACTACCACCCTTAGCCAGGGGGCTGGATGCCTACCACAACTACCACCCTTAGCCATGGGGGTGCCAGATGCCCACCACTACTACCACCTTTACCCAGGGGGCTGGATGCCTACCACTACTACCACCCTTAGCCAGGGGGCTGGATGCTTACCACTACTACCACCCTTAGCCAGGGGGTGCCAGATGCCCACCACCACTACCACCCTTAGCCATGGGGTCTGGATGCCTACCACTACTACCACCCTTAGCCATGGGGGTGCCAGATGCCTACCACTACTACCACCCTTAGCCAGGGGGGCTTGATGACTATCACTACTACCACCCTTAGCCAGGGGGGTGCCAGATGCCTACCACTACTACCACCCTTAGCCAGGGGGGCTGGATGCCTACCACAACTACCACCCTTAGCCATGGGGGTGCCAGATGCCCACCACTACTACCACCTTTACCCAGGGGGGCTGGATGCCTACCACTACTACCACCCTTAGCCAGGGGGCTGGATGCCTACCACTACTACCACCCTTAGCCAGGGGGTGCCAGATGCCCACCACCACTACCACACTTAACCAGGGGGCTGGATGCCTACCACTACTACCACCCTTAGCCATGGGGGTGCCAGATGCCCACCACCACTACCACCCTTACCCAGGGGGCTGGATGCCTACCACTATTATCACCCTAAGCCAGGGGGCTGGATGCCTACCACTACTACCACCCTTAGCCATGGGGGTGCCAGATGCCCACCACTACTACCACCTTTACCCAGGGGGCTGGATGCCTACCACTACTACCACCCTTAGACAGGGGGTGCCAGATGCCCACCACCACTACCACCCTTACCCAGGGGTCTGGATGCCTACCACTACTACCACCCTTAGCCATGGGGGTGCCAGATGCCTACCACTACTACCACCCTTAGCCAGGGGGCTGGATGCCTACCACAACTACCACCCTTAGCCATGGGGGTGCCAGATGCCCACCACTACTACCACCTTTACCCAGGGGGGCTGGATGCCTACCACTACCACCCTTAGCCAGGGGGCTGGATGCCTACCACTACTACCACCCTTAGCCAGGGGTGCCAGATGCCCACCACCACTACCACCCTTACCCAGGGGGTCTGGATGCCTACCACTACTACCACCCTTAGCCATGGGGGTGCCAGATGCCTACCACTACTACCACCCTTAGCCAGGGGGCTGGATGCCTACCACTACTACCACCCTTAGCCAGGGGGCTGGATGCCTACCACTACTACCACCCTTAGCCAGAGGGGCTGGATGCCTACCACAACTACCACCCTTAGCCATGGGGGTGCCAGATGCCCACCACTACTACCACCTTTACCCAGGGGGGCTGGATGCCTACCACCACTACCACCCTTAGCCAGGGGGCTGGATGCCTACCACTACTACCACCCTTAGCCAGGGGGTGCCAGATGCCCACCACCACTACCACCCTTACCCAGGGGGTCTGGATGCCTACCACTACTACCACCCTTAGCCATGGGGGTGCCAGATGCCTACCACTACTACCACCCTTAGCCAGGGGGCTGGATGCCTACCACTACTACCACCCTTAGCCAGGGGGTGCCAGATGCCTACCACTACTACCACCCTTAGCCAGGGGGCTGGATGCCTACCACAACTACCACCCTTAGCCATGGGGGTACCAGATGCCCACCACTACTACCACCTTTACCCAGGGGGGCTGGATGCCTACCACTACTACCACCCTTAGCCTGGGGGCTGGATGCCTACCACTACTACCACCCTTAGCCAGGGGGTGCCAGATGCCTACCACCACTACCACCCTTACCCAGGGGGTCTGGATGCCTACCACTACTACCACCCTTAGCCATGGGGGTGCCAGATGCCTACCACTACTACCACCCTTAGCCAGGGGGCTGGATGCCTACCACTACTACCACCCTTAGCCAGGGGGTGCCAGATGCCTACCACCACTACCACCCTTACCCAGGGGGGCTGGATGCCTACCACTACTACCACCCTTAGCCAGGGGGTGCCAGATGCCCACCACCACTACCACCCTTACCCAGGGGGCTGGATGCCTACCACTACTACCACTCTTAGCCATGGGGGTGCCAGATGCCCACCACCACTACCACCCTTACCCAGGAGGGGCTGGATGCCTACCTCTACTATCACC
>CAWUFW010029950.1:0-18091 GCA_963921515.1 Calotriton arnoldi
CATGCCCATATCTCCTTCCTTTTGAGTCGACTTCACTGTGTGTGAGTGTGACAGCAATGGTAAGATGGCTGACAGTGGTGTCCTGCTGTTGGTTGTTGCACATTTCCCAGCAGGGCCTTGTGCTCCCCACAGCAGTACCCAGTGTCAGCCATCTTGTCAGTTGTTTTCCACTCCCTGTGATGTGAGCATGGTTCAGAGTGGTGTTGATGGGCCAATTGTGAGGGTGACCAATATCTGTGACTACCACTCCCATCATGCTATTGCCTACACCCCCTTCTCAGCATGTCCATACTTCCTTCCTTTTGAGTGGACTTCACTGTGTGTGAGTGTGACAGCAATGGCAAGATGGCTGACAGTGTGGTCCTGTTGTTTGTTGGTGCCCAGTTCCCAGCAGGGCCTTGTGCTCCCCACAGCTGAGGCCAGTGTCAGACATCTTTGAAGTGGCTTTTCACTCCCTGTGAGGTGTGCATGCTTCAGTGTGAGCTTGCTGGGCCATGCGGGTGGGGGATGTTGAGCTGTGACTACCACTCCCATCATGCTATTGCCTACACCCCCCTTCCCAGCATGCCCATACTTCCTTCCTTTTGACTCTGCTTCCCTGTGGGGTAGTGTGCCTGTGCTGACAGGATGGCTGACAGTGTTGTCCTGGCGTTTGTTTGGCTACAAGTCCCAAAAGTGTCCCTGTGCTTCACAGAGCATAACCCAGTGTGGTTGTTCTTTGTGGGATATTTAATTAGAGTGTGAGGCATTGCATTCTCCCAGGTGAGTTGTGTGGAGTTTGTGTTAAGGGGGTGTGTGAGAAAAGCTGCTGGTGACTATGGTCATAGCTGTCAGTCATCCTTCCCACCCAGCCAGATATCCCACCATGGAACGTGCTTCCATTGCAGGGAGTGCAAGTTGGCTTTCAGGATGTCAGTCAGTGGTGTCCTGCTGTTGGTTGTTGCACAGTTCCCAGCAAGGCGTTGTGCTCCCCACAGCAGTACCCAGTGTCAGCCATCTTGTCAGTTGTTTTCCACTCCCTGTGATGTGAGCATGGTTCAGAGTGGTGTTGATGGGCCAATTGTGAGGGTGACCAATATCTGTGACTACAACTCCCATCATGCTATTGGCTACACTGACTTCACCAGCATACACAGAATTCCTTCCTTTCAGTGAGCTTCCCTGTGAGGTGGTGTTCTAGTGGTGGCAAAATATCTGACTGTGTTTGTTGGTTAGATTTGTGCCACTGCCTTGCTCTATTTGTTGTTAGGTTTGTACATGTCATGACACAGTTACATATCACTATGAGATGGCATGTATTGTGTTTATCTAACTAACATACACATCTTGGGATGATTATCTTTTGGTTGCTGTGGATTTGCTAAGGGTGCATGGTTTGACTATCCCCTTGACAGTGATTTGTGTGTATTGTCACACAATATTGTGTATATTTGTTGTGTACTCACCAGGCTCTGGGATGTTTGATAGTCCATATACGCTCACTGGTGGTAGGATGGCCCGCACCTTCTCCTCCCAGGGCCTGAGGTATAGTGGTTTGGCAAGAGGGCCAATGCCGGTGCGCTGACTCAAGACGTAATCCTTCTTTAGTAGGTCCTTGACCCTCCTGCGCACATTATACCACCTGTTCTGGATGTCTTCCTTTGTGCGCAAACATGGTGATTGTGCGTTCACCCTGTCGACGATCCTCTCCCACATCTTGGTTTTCTGCGACATGGGGGTCTGTTGGACCAATGTACCAAACAACTGTGGCTCTACCCTGAGGATCTCATCTACCAGGACTTCCAATTCACTGTCTAGGAACTTTGGATTCTTCTTTGGGGGCATGGTGATGGGTGGTGGTGGTGATTGATGTGTGTGTGTGTGTGCAAGTGAGGGTGGGTGAGTGTTGGTTTTGCTGGGTGTATGTGAGGGTGCTATTTGTGAGGTGCTAATGGTGTGTGGCTGGTGTGATGGATGAGCTGTGAGTGTGTCTGTGGTTGCTGTCTGATGGTGTTCTGTGCTGGCAGGTCAGTTGAATTTGCAAAGGATCATGGTAGGGATTTGTGGCCTTTATATGGGTGGAGTTGTGGGTGTGTCTTTGTTCCATGTTTTTTACCCCCAGTATTTATTGGCTTTGTCATTGCTTGTTTGGCCCTTTTTTTTGTATTTTTTCCTTTGTATTTTTTGGGCATGTAGGAGATGTTCTTCTGACCGAGTAGGACACTGCAGTTGTCTCGTGCGAGCTTCTCCAAGTCGTTCACGCTGTGTTTCTGCTAGGTTTCATGTGCGGCGTACGCGTCGGTCGCGGAGTATTGGGTTGCTTCGGCTGGGTTTTGTATGCGTGTCGGTCGTACGGCTTGGGCTCCGTGGGACTCGGTCTGGTTTTACACGCATTGCATCGTACTGCGCGGGTCGGAGTTTGCAGGTACGTTTCGGTCGGGTTAATTCCTGGTGTGTGTCGGTCGGTTCGATTCGCGTAGTTTCCCGGCCGGATAGCTTGTTTCCGTGCGGTTCGGTCGTTCGGCTTGTGTTCCGTACGAGTCGGTCGTGATTCACATGCATTTCATCATACTACGCGGGTCGGGTAGCGCCGGTACGTGTCGGTCGGACTATATTCCCGTACCGAGTCGGTCGGTATGTTTTCCGGCCCGAATCGGAATCGGCCCCTGTGTCTTCGTACTACTAGGATGGAACTTGCCTTCCTGCATACGACCCTTCACAATCGCACATGCGGCGCTGTATTGTTGTTTACTTCCTATGGCTGGCTGAGCAGATCCGTCAGTGCAAATAATATAGTCGTACTGATCTAGAGGCATTATTTCATTTGGGAGAGGATATTCTTGTTTGTATTGCAGGAATGCTTGCGTTTTAAGTGTGGAGTCAAATTTGTAATCTACATCTGTTGCAGTGAGAGAATTAGTCCATTGTATCCATCTTGGATGTAAAGCTTTAGCATTTGGAAAGCTTGCCTTTGTGACAGCCTCTAAGGCCGGTACCGGAGTTACGACAATTATTCGCTTCCCCTGAGCCTGGGCTCTTTCTCTCGGTATGCAGACAGAATATCGAGTTGGAAATGTCGACTTACAAAAATATCGAGTTGGAAATATCGTGATACAGAAATATCGACAGCATGAATATCGTGGTAAAAAATATCGACTTTAAGGTAAGAAATATTGTTTTTTAAAATTATAGAAGTCATTAATATCGTTTTCAAAAATATAGTTGTTTTAAATACCGATTTTTTAATTAGTGTTATGTATTTTGGTATGTATTTTAAATGTATGTGATCTAATTTTTTTTGTATAAGTATTGTTTTTGTTTTTTAATATATGTGTTACATTTTTAGTAGTTATCAATTTTATTTTAATCACATTTTGCGTTTTTTAATTCTGTAGTAATTTATGTTTGATTAATTAATAATTATTTGATCATTAATATTAATCCATCAATTGATAATTAATTAGGGTAATTGTTTTTTTTTGTGTGAGTTTTAGTTTTATAGGGGTAACATTTGGGGAGTAAATAAATTATCTGTTTTAATTTGTTTTTTAATTAATAATATTTCTTTAATTAACAGTTAATTATGTTAATTACGGAGGTACATTTTTTTAAATTTAGATGTGTGTTGTGAATTGTGCTGTGTTATAGGGTAGGAAATAAAAAGATTACATTTATGTAATAATTAATGTTTTTGTTTATAAATAATTTCTAAATAAAAATAGTTATTTGTTTGTAAATTATTTTTAAATGTGTTTAATATAATATTTCTAGGTATTTGTCATATCTATTTACCATTATAATATGTTTCTATTTTTTCTATTTTGTAAATATTTTTATATATTTTTCATTTTATTTATTTTTTAATATTTTGTGTTGGTGATATTTTGTTTGGATCTAATTTTGAACTGACTGGAGTAGGTGTATTAATTGTTACCCCTCCGCTATCAAACACTTTCCCTATTGTTGCACTAACTGGAGTGGGAATAGTATTTTTTACCCCTCAGCTATCCAACACTTCCCCTAGTGTTGCATTAACTGGAGTGGGAATAGTATTTTCTATCTCTCCGTTGTCCAGCACTTTCCCTACTGTTGCACTCACTGGAGTGGGAATAGTAATTGTTACCCCTCCGCTATCCAACACTTTCCCTACTGTTGCACTCACTGGAGTGGGAATAGTCATTTTGATTCCTCCGCTATCCAACACTTTTTTCTGCTGTTGCATTCACTGGAGTGGGAATAGTAATTTTTACCCCTCCGCCATCCAACACTTTCCCTACTGTTGCACTCACTGGAGTGGGAATAGCAATTTTTACCCCTCCGCTATCCAACACTTTTACTACTGTTGCACTCACTGGAGTGGGAATATTAATTTGTATTCCTCCGCTATCCAACACTTTCCCTACTTTTGCACTCACTGGAGTGGGAATAGTCATTTTTACCCCTCCGCTATCCAACACTTTCCCTACTGTTGGACTAACTGGAGGGGGAATAGTTATTTTTACCCCTCCGCTATCCAACACTTCCCCTACTGTTGCACTAACTGGAGTGGGAATAGTAATTTTTACCCCTCCACTATTCAACACTTTACCTACTGTTGCACTCACTGAAGTGGAAAATTTAAGTTTAAAGGCTTTTAAATAGTTTAGGGGCCCATTACGATACCCGGCGTAAATAAATCCGCCAGGCATGGAAGCGGCAAAAATCCGCCCGCACACACCGCCTGAACACCGACCACGCCATTATGAGTACACAAACCGAAAACCGCCATCGGCGGAAAAATCACACAAAATACCGCCCGCCATCGTCCGAGTCGGAGTCAAACCGCCCGCCACGGACGGAAACACGCACGACAACACAAAACCGCCCGCCCACACGGCCGACACACCGCACGTGAAATTACGATCGCACCGCCATGAGCGCGGAAAAACAACAAATATACCGCCCGCCAGCGCAAACAACGCCGATGAGAATCGACACGGCAGAAGCCATGGCGCCAACGTACCTGCACAGAAACCATCCGCACACAAAACCAATAGCACACAACATGGCCAATAAGTCCACACAGCAAGGCACACACAAATACACAAGCACAGTACACATCCCGAAAACACCCCCCGGACAAACAAAAAATACAAAGGCCAGAACCCCAGACACAACACACCTGAAAACAACAGACCATGAGGACACACCCACATAGGTGAGTACAAAAGCAGCACTCCCACAGACCACAACCCCTTGCTACATTGCAAACCAGAGAGGAGAGGAGAGGACACAGTGACACAGCAAGGACAGCAGCACACCACAGAAACGCACACATCACAACCACCACCACCACCACCAAACACCGGCACCACAAACCCCCTGCACATTACACAACACACACCGCACCAGCACCACAAACACCATGGCACCACAAAGGATGCCCAAGTTCACGCCCATGGAGCTGACGGTCATGGTCGACGAGATCATCAAGGTGTACCCACAAATCTATGGGAACATGGTCCAGCACACACCACTAGCCACCAGAAACAGAATGTGGAACCGGATCGTAGACCAGGTCAATGCAGTCGGGACCCTGCCCAGGAACAGAGTCGAGATAAACAAACGTTGGAATGACGTAAAGAGCCTGGTCAAGAAGAAGGAGGGCAAAAACAGAGAGCTGGCTGCCGTCACTGGCGGAGGGAATCCCGCGCTCTTTAAGACCTTCAAAGCGTGGGAGGAGAAGGTGCGAGTCGTAATCCATCCGGAGATCCTCGCCGGATTAGCAGGGGGAGTGGAGGCTGGTAAGTACAAACTAATGTATACCAGCACACCGCTATGTACTCACATGCGCAACTACCATGCCACAGCTCCCAGGGACAAACACCCCCATGTCCAGCACACAATACACAACACATCACACACACATGCAACAGACACTACCACACACAGCCCAAACCGAACAACTGTAAGATGCGTGGGGACATGTGTACACTAAGCCAGCCACGTAACCACCAACAGGTCCCCAAATATGCCAGAAGTGCCACAACGAGCACCCACCACACCCATGTGTCTGCCACAGCTGCACTAACCGACAAGTAACAGGTAAGTGGCAGGAACACAAAGTGCAGTGGGTGGGACGGTGGACAGCCCAAGTACAACACACACCAGGCCCCAGTCCCACAGCACAGCAAGGAGGAGCATCCCCCACACCCCACAGCCACGTGTCAGCCACCGCAGTGCACAACGACAGCCGAAAGGCAGACATCACGGTCCACAGCAATCGGTGTCAGTGGGTGTACAGCCACCCCCACGACCCACTACACCCCCCACCCCCACAGACCTGCAACATGGAGCACCCCCGCTTAGAGCCATGTGGCATCCAGTACAGTGCACGCACGAACAACTTGCAGGTGGGAAACTGGACAGGGCTGGATTACTGGAGGCATGAGGACCATAACACCACCAACACATGGGACATGTCACGTAGCAGACGAACACGCAGCACCGCCCACCGTCACGAACAAGTGAACAATGTGCACACGGACATGAACAACAGACTCACACCCCACATGACCCATCACAGACATAGCAACACCCAAGGAGCCACGTCTGCATGCACAAGCCACACTGAATATAGTCCCACACGGCAGCCACCGTGCAACTCATCACACACAACCGAAACACCATTGAAGTCCTGTCCATGTAGCCCCCACTGCCTGTCAACCCCACACCCCACAACTACGCCTATGTAAGACAAACAACACTAGACGCAACAGAGCGGAACAACAGAAATGCACACGAACACCACTGAACCCATCAAACTCACAGACACACCATGCACATACAACATACCATCCATCCCATCCGTCAGCCCCAGTGTCATGAAAGGCATGTCATCCGCACAGCTGCCACACATACAGCAGTCACGCTAAGACACATGCCCATGACCAACCATGTGCCAGAAGTCAATTAAGCGCACGACACACTGTGAGCAACAACACACAACATGGGCCACACCCCCCCGAGCACTGCAGTGATGCACATGGCACAGGGCAGCACGCACACCAAGGAGATGGGACAACTGCAATACGTTGGCTGGCACACAACTATCACTCACTCATAACGATGCGTCCAATGCCATGTCCAGTAACCACAACAGACAGCAAATATGCAGGGCATGTCAGGCATGCACACACCTCAGACCATGCACTGTCATGCTGCCACAACACATGTCACGTTCGGCACCCATGGCTCACAGCATGTACCCCAAAAGCATATCCCCTCCCAAATGCGAATCTGGGGCATGGCCCCCATGTTGCCATATGCGTTCCTAAGCGTTCCATTTGAACCCCAAAAGCATATCCCCTCCCAAATGCGAATCTGGGGCATGGCCCCCATGTTGCCATATGCGTTCCTAAGCGTTCCATTTGAACCCCAAAAGCATATCCCCTCCCAAATGCGAATCTGGGGCATGGCCCCCATGTTGCCATATGCGTTCCTAAGCGTTCCATATGAACTCCAAAAGCAAAGTACAAACCAGACCCAGGATGGGCCAGGAGCCCGCATACACCAGAGTCACAATGAGTAGGGGCACAGCAACACACCCATCGGCATGGCCAATCCGTCCCATGCCACATGTGCACAGCACACAGTCCCATTGCCTAGCACACACAACTACAGATGCCACAGCCACACACTCGCCTCCGGGAAACCCATGTACGAGATTGCACGAACTGCCAATGTCAGACGACTAATACATACTTCGCCAGGTGCAACACAATAACAAATCTCATTCTCTCCACAGGTGACGAACTGCTGGATGCTGGGGATGGAGACAGCAGCCAGCACAGCCAGCCTACAAGCCCCCAACGAGGACACACGGATCTGGAGGATCTGTCCTCCTCTTCGGACACGGACCACCAAGCTGGCCCATCTGGCGTGGCAGGGCCCAGCCGCTCCCCAGGACCCCTCCTACCCACCAACCCATCATCCAGGGATGCTGAACAGTCCCAGTCCCCTGCTGCCACTGTCGTTGCGGCCACACCCACGGTCATTGCGGCCACTACCACTGCCGCAACCGCCACCATCGCCGCACCGACCACCACCGCCTCCACCACCACCACGTCTTCGCTGGCACCAGCCCCAGCGCAGGTGGTGGCCCGGCCGACTGGATCCACCCTGGGAGCCACAGCGAGGACCGTGGTGTGCAATGTGGCTAGTGGGCAGGCCGGTGGCAGCAGGACTGGTAGGAGGAGCAGAGGTCAGGGAAACGCCAGCCTCCCCTGGGAGCCATGCCCTGCCTCAAATGGCCAGAGTCCTTGGGGCCTATGAAGAGGCCCAAGGACAATGGGCCAGGTCTGCTACTGACACGCGGGAGGTGCTGGGGGTGCTGAGGTCCATGGACGCCCATATGGGCCAATTCGTGTCCCGTATGGACCAACTCGTGGACCTCATGGGCCAGCTGGTGGTGGCGGTGGGGTCACAGGCAAGGCCAGCAACACCACCTCCGCCACCACCTGCTAGGGCGCAGGCTCGGGCAGCAGTGTCCACTTCCCCTGCGTCCACAGCCAGTGAGCACACCTCACCCACCACCAGCAGGTCGCCACCACACACCCCCCTCCCAAACGTGGAAGGGGCCGTCCGAAGAGGAAACAGATCTCCCGGGAGGACTTCGCACGCTCCAGTCGCAAGTGAGGCAGCCAGCCAGCCTTCCGCCAGCCTTCCTTGACCAGCCACTGCATTGACTTGCTCTACGATCCCACTCCACACAGCCATCTGGATGGCATGTGTGTGTTGGACTATGGACATAGAACCAGTGGGTACACCCTGATCATCACGCAGCCATGACCGACAGCTCATTGTCACTGCACGCACCACTTTTGTCATCACCTTACACACAATCACATGTCACAGTTTGTAATAAATGCACCTTATTCACTAACTGCTGTTTGTGCCCTGTGTTTTATTTGTACGGAATACAACGGCCACCTTGGGCGGAAAGGCACCTGATGCGTGGCATGGCAATGGAATCCGGAGGGCCTGTAGGGACCTAGGGGTGGGAGACAGAACAGGAGCACATTCAATGAGTGTGTCACACACCCATCACACAGTACATGTCAACAACTACAAGCAATGTACACACATCGCACAGAGCAATAGGGCACAATGCCACAGTCACCAACAGTGGCATACTACCCTGGCCATGGAGCGTTGACACACTGCACGCAGTGAACATACGGCCACCCTGACACAGCACACACACACCTGCACAGATACAGACACATCATCCGTCGTACATGGACACTCACCGTCAAGTGAAGTAGCGGGCGATGAGCTGCTGGCGCACATTCCCAGCTTCCTCCTCTCCGCTGTCCACCTCACTCGAGCTGTCCTGGTCTGCGGGCTGGGGCCCTGGTTGATCTCCGTCATCCACAATGAGGGGGATCTGCTTCCGAATGGCCAGATTGTGCAGCATGCAGCACGCCACCACTATCTGGCACACCTTCTGTGGGGAGTACGCCAGTGCACCCCGGTGCGGTCCAGGCACCTGAACCTGGACTTGAGGAGGCCAAAGGTACGCTCGACCACACGTCTGGTCCTCCCATGTGCCTCATTGTATCGATCGTCTGCTGGGGTGCGAGGATTCCTCAATGGACTGAGCAGCCATGCCCCATTCGGATACGCAGAGTCACCTGGGTGTGAGGGACACAGAGAACCGTTGCAATTCCAACTGGACAGGGGACAGCATCGCACAACCAGCACGCTACACCACTCCACATACTCACCGACAATACAGGCACGATCCTGTTGCAGATTGGCCATCAGTCGTGGCAAGATGCTGTTGCGCATTATGTGTGCGTCATGGGCCGAGCCTGGAAACTTGGCACACACGTGGGTGATCACCATGTCCGCAAGGCACACCACTTGCACATTCAGGGAGTGCGTGTGCTTCCTGTTGCGGTACAGGTGCTCAGTGGCCTGTGGTGGAACAAGGCCAACATGAGTGCAGTCAATGGCTCCCACGACGTGTGGGATTCTGCCAAGGGCATAGAATGCACCCTTCACTGCCGCCAATTCACGAGCCCTGGGGAAGCGGATGTACCTGTTTCGGTACAGCATCATGGCTGCCAGTACATCCCTCAGCACCTTGCTGAACATGGGCTGGGACATCCCTCCTCCACTGCCCACTGTGTGCTGGAATGACCCAGTGGTGAAGAAATGCATGGCGGCCATCACCTTAGCCGTGGGGGTGACAGCAGTCGGATACACCCTGCGGGGACGGAGATGGGGCTCTAACATGGCACACAGTCGATGCAGAGTTGGCCTGTCCAGCCGAAACTTCCTGATTACCTCTGTATCGTCCATGTCCGCCAGCAATTGGTATGGGCGGTCAATGTTCGGTCTCCGCCTGGGTTAAATGGCAGAGGACACATGTCAAAGCAACACGGCACATAGCAATTTCGCATACACATCACTGACATGACTGAGCAAGCACATGAGCCACAGCCCAGCTGTCAAGCTGGGACGGCACGGCCACAATACACTTACACAGGTCTCCCAACAATGGCAATGGCAAGTGAGACATACCACTGCCATGTGCATGCACATGGGGATCTAGGCCCCAATGACTTGCGGGGCGTGCTGATGGGGACTGACTGCATATTCGTCAAGCGGCAACGCCACGGCAACATGAGTGTCTGCTGAGCATGGAACTGCTTCCGAGGTTGGATGAGTATGGCACACGACGACGACGATGTGGGCACGGGCTGAGCGGCCAATACAAGTGGGACCTGTGGCACGAGGGGATATGAGACAGTAGTAGGTGTCAGCACTGCACCCTATGTACAGCACTGTACGGATCACAGCTCCCGAAACATTGACTGGTGTCCACATTGACAGCCCCATGCCAAGACGGCTGTGTGCTTGCAGTCACACGTCACAGGTGAGAGGTTACATTGCACGTGCCAGGTGGCAGACGTACATAGTGGGAGCTGGCATGTGTGTGCATGTGTCTCCTGTTCAGGATCCACCAGATGGGCGCTGACTCTGTACTGACCATTGGACACAGCATGTTCCGTGGAAGGCTTGTGTGTGTGGGATGGTGGCACTGGATGTGCCTCCGTTGGGTGGGGGGCCATGCACAGGGCGGGTACGTCGATGATTGCGCATTGTTGGTCACGGTGGGTGCACCAACTAAGATGTGTTGCCCTGTGTTCAATTCCTATGTCCGCATGATGATGGACTGTGGATGTGGGCAGACTACACATTGGTCGATGTGCTGTCTATATGCATGTGCCTTCACACCAGGCACAGCTGCCCCTGCACATGTGACCCCTGCTGGACTCGCTGCTGGGTCTGTGGAGCTGATGCACCTTCTGCGCGTGGGGCGGGCCGCTCTCCTCACTTCCCTCATTGCGCATGTCATGTCTTTGCCGCAGGTGACATGGATCATGGAGGGCCCACATGTACGCGTGGGTAGGCTACACATGATTGTTCACTGGTCGCCACCCCCAGTCAGTGTTTCGAATGGGAAGGTTGTCGTGCTGGTGGTATGTTCGATGTGGCGGATGGGCGGGCCTAGGTGCGGGCTTACATTCCGGACATGGGGGGGTAGTTGGATTGGCGACTAGTTGCAGTACACACGGGACACGTCTCTTCCTTTCCACATCTGGGTCATCCCTTGTACTAACTGACAGTGATACAGTCATCATCGCCCCAGCCCTCATGTCCTCCCTCGCCCCCCAATATGCATGCTCACCTGCGAGGCTAGCGCTTGCACAGGCAGCCCCAAGCTCGCACCAGAGAGGGCAAGGAGTGTATGTGTGGGTCCAGTTGCACGAGTGGGCTGTCTCAGGGTATGATGTGTGGCGGGACGCCGTCCACCTGCGTGGTGCCCCAAATGGAGACCCGGCCTGCATGGACTATGCATCACAGTCTTCGCCTTCCGGATCCGCCACCTGCGACACCCAGTGGCTGTGGCTGCCCTTGCGGCCAGGCCGCGTCCGTCTGTGGCTGTTGGCCCACACATTCACTCTTTGGCCTCTCTGGGGAGGGCTCGGGTGTGGTGGCGCACGCGCTTGCACTTAGTCGCAATGGCATGTGGCGTGGTTGGTATGATGGGCAATGGATGGGATGGTGCGAGCCACCTCCCGTGACGTCAGTGCTGCTCGTGCTGTGGTGCGTCCCCCTACACTTCCATTTGACTTGTGCCATGCTAGACGTTGAGGTTCTATTGCCTGCGTGATATGACCAGGAGGAGCGCGAGGAGACCTCTCACACACCATGCTCCACTGCCATCCCGTGCCCTGTATCGCCTGTGCGGATTGACTATGTTGGGGTTACACCTGGTCGACTGGGGCTGTGTGTGCCTTGTCAAGGGGCATGGCGGGCGCACAACAGGATCCAGCTTGTCCACAGAGGGTGGGCTGAGGTGCGCCTGGTACCGCTTTGTACGTGTGCCCGGCTGCTGTGCACACACGTGTTCACTCCCCCGACAGGTGTCCTCTCACAATGCCCAGGGAAGCGGTGGTGTACTGTTCATGACCCCTCCCAACACGGCGTGCTCCAACTTGGCATGTGCGCATCTACCCGTCGCACCCACCCACCTGAGCACTGCGTCCATACGACTTCACACGACACATGTGTGTCTTCCACAGTAGTGCTACTCATTTGCGTTGACATCCAATACCAGTGGACTACATGGTCATGTCACGACTGCTGTGTACTTCACATACTCTCATCCTCTCTCATTCGTACTTGTGAAATGAGTCAGCGGAGACAGTTCTGGTTTCAAACATTATATTGAGTCTTCTGTCCTCTGTGATGCAGTATAGTGGACACTACTGGCAGCGGAATACATGTTGAGGATATACTGAGCATGATAACAAATGGGATAGGGTGTGGGGTTACATCTGCTTGGCCAAGGCTGTGCTAATGTACATTTACGTATAGCTGCGGAGCTGCGGACTTTGACACAGACGGTATACATGTAGCCTACCAGACCGCTCGGCATCATGGGCACAGTCCATCTCAGTTCCATGTGACAGGTTTGCTGCGGTTGTTCCTCATGCACGCGTGCATGTGAGATGACATCAGGGCAAGTGCTTGCGTGCATGCAGCGGCGTGCCACTTGTTGTTGCACTGTGGTGGTTACTGGACATGTCACAGTCACTGGGGTCGTGTTGCTGTTGTATGCACTTGTCGTCCATGCAAAGGTCCTGGTATGGGATTCCCGGGGCGGGGGTGGGAGGGTGCAGCACCCACAGACTCCAGGCGACCTATTCATGTCCACTGAGCGGTGTGTGTGTCCATGTGCGCTGGATCCATGTCGTGTCCTGGTTGTTCGTGCAGTTCCGTCCATGTGGGTGCGATGCACAGAGCCCATGCCACTGCCTCCCACGATGCATGCGGTGTTCCTGGATGTGATGGGGAACAGTGTGCATGTCCCGGTCATATCCGATGTCATGGCGATGTCGTTGATGGTGTGGTTACAGTTGCCGGTCGTTTGGTATGGCTGTTGTGGTGGTGACTGGCCAGTCCGTGCGGAAGCTGAGCATGGGTGCGGGGTTGGACTTCATAGGTCACTCGGGAACCTGCGTTGTGGTCCGACGTATTTACAGGTTGTCAGGTATGCGATGCCGTCCAGCAGGGCTTCCATGTCATTGGTGGTGTACATGTTTGCCAGCCAATGAAGCGGATGGTGGCTGTCAAGGTGTTGTTCGTAGGTTGTCCCTTGGAGGACCATGATGGGGCATGCTGGGTGACATTCGATGTAGCTGTTCTCGATGATCCGTCGTGTGGAGGCACAGTGGTTCCATTTCAGTGCGCGTGCGATGTTGGCCACATACGCCATGCCCCCATAGGCAGAGCAGGCCCTGTCGTGTGCGTCCAGAGGGAGGAGTAGTGGTAGCAGGTCCGCCTTCAGACATGCCGGGTTGGAGAGGCATATCTCGACGGGATGCTGGTAGGGACACCTCCGACAGTAGAAGACGGGCAAGACGCAGCTGAACAATGTGATGCGGTAAGTCAGTCGGTAACTTACGTTCAGCAGGGACAGGAGATCGCATCCCAATGTATGTATCGTGTTGGTTTGGTACAGCTTGAGCTGTTCGGCGTAGTTGGGTAGGTGTGTTGCGGTTGCCATTTCGCAGCGGTTCGTAGAGGTGGCGTGCTCCGGCTGTGTGTGCAGTCTGCAATGTGCACGCTCCGGGGTTGCTGTGAGCTCTGTGTAGTCGTGGGGAGACAGGACTTGTGTTCTGTTGGCTTGTTTGGAGGACACGGGCCCTCTTCCCACATGCTTCTCAGACAGTTCAAGGTCAGTGCTGTGTGACTCCTTCAAATTAACTTGCATGTGGCCGACATGGGGGAGTGTTTTCTTCTTTCTTCCCCGTCCGTTGTGTGCTTCTGTGATATGCGCTATCTGCCCTGTGGTCGGTCTCCTCGGCATGCCTGTGTTGGTCTATTCTTGGGCAATGGCTGTATTCACCGGCTTCTGTCGTAGGGCTGTGGTTTCGGTGTTGGAATGGAAGGTCATTCAGTGCTGTCTGCTCTCCCTTGTGTGGGCGGCAGGCTGCCTTTCCGCTCTGCGTTGGGCCTTGTGTGTGGATGTAATTCTTGGGCCACCTGTTGTCGGTCCCCGGGCTCTTTGGTGTTCCGTTTCATGTGTCTTGTTCATATGTGCAGGGTGGTATGGGTTTTTCAGTGTGGTACTGGCGTTCCTCTTCCCGAAGGGGCCCTGCTTCTCCTAGTTGGTGTTGCCGCCGCTGTGTGCTACGCCATGTTTGTTACACTGGGGTGTGTCCTGCTGTTGCGTGTCTTCACTGATATGTGTGCGTCGGTTGTGTGGCGTTGGGTGTTGTCCGTGAATTGGGCGTTGAGGACATGTCTGTGGCCGGCCTGTCACGTGTCATGTGCGTTCGGGGTGGGGCTGATGTGTGTGCTGCTTGGTTGTGTCCCTGTGTCTGTGTGCGACGCATGCATGGCGCTGCGGTTGGCCTCTGCGTTGTGCGCATGTGTGGCGGCGTCATCGGCGCTTTGGGGCCGTGACGGGGTGGTTGGTTCCTAGTCCCAGGTGGTGTGTACACATGTGTTCTGCGATGTTACGATTTGGCCTGTGTGTCATATGTGGATGCGATGGTGGATGTGTAGTGTACATGCGCTGGTGGGGGTTGTCCGCTTTTCCGCCCTTGCACTGTGTGCGCTGTTTGCGTGCACTTGTTGTGTGTGTGCCTACCTGCGTCTCCGCGGTACGTTGCGTCCTTGGTGGTGCATCAGCAGAAGCATGGGAAGGGCCTGCAGTGCTGGATTCATGCCCGGGGTGCCGCTTCTTCGTTGTCCGTGCTCTGCGTCTGTGTTTCCGCCTCTCTTTCACGTGCGGTGTCTCTTTGCCGTGGGAGCCGTTTGTTTGCGGCATCGTAATTTATGCGCCGGGCGGGACGTGTTTCGTCGGACGGTGTGTGTCAGTTGTGCTGCGCCGCTACGTGTGCGGGCGCACTTTGATGGCGGACGGTGTTGCTGGCTTGCCGGCGGTGTTTGGCCTGCTTTTCGCATCGTAATTGGGCGGGCGTGTGGACTGCTGCGTGCCGGCGGTAACTGGTGGTTTCTGCATCCGCCAGCACGGCGGTTGTGCTTCCGCCCGCCATCGTAATGGGCCCCTTAATGTTTTAATTTATAATATAATGTTTTTTTATTAGATTTTATGTTATTGGTGTATGTATATATATATATATATATATATATATATATATATATATATAAATATTTATTTGTAAATTTGTATATATACAATTATAAAATAAATTAAAATTAATAGTTTATTAATTGTTTTAAAGTAAATATATATATATATTACATTTTATATACGTATGTTTACATTTTTTAAATTACATTTATTTGTTATATTTGTTAAAATGTATATTAAATCTAATTAATTTTTTAAAGTAAATTTTATTATTTAATATATTTAATATTATTTTTTATACATATATTAAAATCGATATTTTGAACATCTAAATTTTTTAAATCGATATTTCTTTTTCAATATTTTTGTACTTACCATTATAAATATAGGATGTTGATATTTTTGACATCGATATTTATAACTCGATATTTGTGTATGAGGACATCTTGGGGTTCGATATTCTATCAGTGACCCCTTTCTCTCACCACAGCAGTCTGTACTGCTGTCAGAATTTTTTCTGTTGAAGCAAAACGCATTTCTGCGTTTGTGTACAAGTGTGATTTATATGCTATAGGTACCGTTTCGCCTTCATTGAAGGTTAGGTAAGTGTACCCAGATTGACCCGCTATAACACCGATCACCAAATTTGTGGTGTTTACACGTGTGTGTAGGTGTTTAGAAGCTATCATGTCAGCTTGTAAGGAACAAATGATAACTGTGTGTTCATGTGCCCAATGCCTAACTGAAAAATCAGGTCTTATTAGGTCGGAGAAAGGTTTCACTTTTTCTGCGTAATCTAAAATGTAAGTTCTGCCAAAATTCAAGAATCCCAATATGGATTGTATGTTTTTCAACGATTTAGGAAGTTGGAGCAGGGCACACTTTTCTAAAAAGTTAGCTGCCAGGTTTTTTCCTTGACTTGAAAGCTCATATCCCAAAAATAGGACATTGAGGTGGGCTCTTTTTGATTTTTTAAAGTTGAATTTGTAGCCCTCAGAGGCGAAACCCAAAATTATGTTGCTCACCCTGGTCAAATGATCCATTAAATCATCATCCGTCAGATAAATATCATCTACATAGGACAATGCCTCTTCATCCAAATTCTGAAGTAACTCTGTAACCCTAGCTGAGAACAACCCAGGGCTATTCTTATACTGTTGGGGGAGTCGACAGAATTGATGCTGAGTACCGAGCGCTGAGAATGCTGTCAAATTTCAGCTTTCAGGCACTATATCATGGCAGAAAAATCCATTTGAGATATCTAGTGTTGTTTTGTATTTTTTCCGCACAATGTTATTCATTAATGCGGCACTATGTGCATTCTGTACTGCAAATGTTTTTGTGCATGTGTTCAGATGTCTGTAGTCTAAAACTAGAGGGTATGAATTATCAGGTTTCATTACAGGAAACAAAGGATTATTCATTGAAGAGGTGCAAGTTTCTATTACACACTGGTATTCAAGTTGATCTAAGATCTCCCTGACCTGTTTTTTCACATCTTGTTTTATTGGGTACTGTCTCTGTGGAGTTGGAGTAGTTATTACTGGGATTACATGGTGAGGTGACTCAGCATCTCATCCAACATGGTTGTGATATAATGCTGGAGCAAGTGCTACAGCCCACTCCTGTGCGTATGAATGGTTTAAGTATACTGGAACGAGGTCAGAAAAGGCCGGTAAAATTACTGTCTCTCCCTTTGTGCACTCCGTAACAATTTCAGGCGGCCAATCTCTTTCAGCCAAAAGGATGTCATATCCATAATTCAGGTTCTCCCAAAAGAGACCTTTAATTTTTCTGGGTTTTTGTCCCCCTCCATTATGTGGAGTGTTATCTCATGTAACCTATGTGGGACATTTACCCTTGTATCAGGTGTCTCCACCGTGATATGTCAATCAATCAATCAATCATAGCATTTGTAGAGCGCACTACATACCCGTGAGGGTCTCAAGGCGCAGAGGGGGGGGGAGAGGGGTGCTGCTACTGCTCGAAGAGCCAGGTCTTCAGGAGTCTTCTGAAGGTCAGCAGGTCTTGGGTCTGCCGTAGGCGGATGGGGAGGGTGTTCCAGGTTTTGGCGGCGAGGTGGGAGAAGGATCTGCCGCCGGAGGTCGCTCTTCGGATGCAGGGTATTGTGGCGAGGTCGGCGGAGCGAAGCTGGAGGGCGGGGGTGTAGAGGCTGAGTCGTCTGTTGAGGTACGCAGGTCCGGTGTTGTGCAGTGCCTTGTGTGCGTGGGTGAGGAGCTTGAAGGTTATCCTCTTGTTGACGGGGAGCCAGTGCAGGTTTCTCAGGTGAGGGGTGATGTGGCTGCAGCGAGGGATGTCGAGGATCAGGCGTGCAGAGGCGTTCTGGATGCGTTGCAGCCGTTTCAGGAGTTTGGCAGAGGCTCCAGCGTAGAGGGCGTTTCCGTGAGTCCAGCCTGCTGCTGATGAGGGCCTGGGTAGCAATACGTAACT
>CAWUFW010029951.1:0-18084 GCA_963921515.1 Calotriton arnoldi
AAAGCTGCAACCAGAAGCGCTAACCTACATCTGCACCTTCTAAGAAAACTAAAACCCTTCATACCGCTAGGAGACCTCAAATCAGTGGTGCAATCTCTAGTGCTCTTAAGACTGGACTATGGAAATGCCACACTCATAGGGATACCTAAAGCCATTCTATCCCCAATGAAATTCACAATAAATGCGGCAGCAGGACCTGTAACAGGCACACGATGTTATGATCACATTTCCCCTTCACTCAGAGCCCTCAACTGGCTCCCAGTTGAACCTAGGATCCAACTGAAGGTTGCATGCATAACACACAAATCTGGTCCTAAATGCTTGTCAAGCAGGATCAAGCTATCAGGAGGTGGAAGGGATTTTAGAAGTGCTAAATCCATCATACTCAAACCTCCCAGAATAAAAAAAAGGAAAACTCACAGCCGCACTTTTGCCATAGTTGCCCCCAAAATTTGGAAGTCCCTACCACCATCAACAAGAGCAATTCACTCAATCAGGCTTTTCAAAAGGAAGTGAAAGCTGTACTTCTAAGAAAACTTATGTCATAAGAGAACTATTTTGAAGTTGTCATTCCTCCCTATTTGATATTGTACCCTACTATGTTATACCCTGCTCTTTGAATTTGAATGTAAGTTTTACTTATTTTCCAAGGTAGATAAATACATCTGTTTTCAGGTTCTGATCAAAGAATCCATCAGAGTTTCCTCTTCCTGCAGCTTTTGTTGTTTTTTGAGTATGAAGGTAGAAAAATGTGTGTGCCTTTTATATTGTTGATTTGACTGCTTGTGTGATTTTATATGTATATAGTTTAATTTTAGCTCAACGCTGGAATACTCTCTGAGTAGCCATGCGCTCTATAAAAATTGAATTATTATTATTTATCAAATTTTATTGGTTAGTTCTATTTTGGTTTGAATTATCTCTTTCAGTTATGACATTCTATGATAAATACTAATTTTTGATTTATTCATAATGTTTAATATTTAGTTTGATACTTTTGAATGTAAGTATATATATATCAAACACAAAATCCTTCCTTCCAGGAAACAGATTAGGGTACACAGCGGGATTGCGGGACCTCATTTATAGCATGACGCGTTTCTGCGAGTATGCTTTTTTCAGATGGTAAGGACTCCGGGGCTCTTTTACATGTTATTATTCATGCTGTCTCGCAGTTATTGGAGGGAACATTCTGGCCACACTCTCATTGGAGGGAACATTCTGGCCACTCTGAGAAGACTTCATGTCCCAGCATTCCCCTACTCCTCCTAGGAACGCTGTTATTTGCAATATTGTCTTACTTGCGGCTCTTAAATTAATATTTAACATTTTATCCTCCAATGAGTACGGGCTGTATTTCACGTCCAGTCATTTTCAGAGTTCTTTATGTAAACACGTTCATTCTGTTTTCCCCATCAGTCACTTTTAAAATACAATGGGTTTCTTCCAACCCCTACACCCAGCTGCATAATGCCACAGTGAACACACCTGAAGGCGTAGCCTAAGTAACCTGCGTCTCACCATGAAGTCCCGGCCTGAAAGTCTCAGCAGGTTTCCATTCCTCCCTGGCTGCGCTCATTCACATACATATATATTTACTTAAAAAACAAAAGGTTACAGTTACAGGGTCGTTATAGTTAGGAAATAGAATTAAAAAAACATTAGAAATGTACTAAATAAACAAAAGTTTTGCACTCACTTGATGATGTCATCAGTAATGTCATCAGTGATGTCATTTGAGATGTCATCAGTGATGTCATCAGTGATGTCACTGACCATTTCATGAGTGATGTAATATGTGAGATCATAAGCAGTGCATTGCGGGGGCATAAGTTATAGTTATAACTCCGGGAACTATAACTGCTGAATTTCACTGGTTTTGTACGAGTAAAATCTATAATGTCCGTGTAATCTTTGTTTTTTTCAGTAAACTTCTAAGGTTTTTAATTCTATTTCCTAAATATAACAACACTGTAACCTTTGGTTTTTTCAGTCAATTTCTAAGGTAATTCTATTTCCTAACTAAAACATCCCTGTAACCTTTGTTTTTTTAAGTGAATTGCTATGTTTTTTTAACTAGTAGTTGCATTTTTAGAGTGATGGAGAAAGTGAGTGGGTCCTCCGTCCAGCTCTCAGGAATCTTGCTGTGTAAGACTTACTGGAGGTAACAGGAGGGCTTGTTGGCCCCCAAGGACACTCTAGAGCCAGGGGGACTTCATTCCCCAACCAGCAGTGCATCTGAAGTAAGCCTGGGCGTAGTTCGCGAAGTAGCGCTACGCAAAACTACGCAAAGTGCAGTTCGCACTACGCGAGCTACGCGTAGCACTACGCGAACTGCGTAGTGCACTGTTCGCAATGATTGCACAGTGCCGGATGCTTGTCCGCACTGTGCAATCATTGAAAACAGCATCTTGCACAGTGCGAGCTGTCTTTTACTGCCGCTCGAGTAGATTTTTACTCGAGCGGCAGCTTTCTCAACGCGGACTGGTAGTTTCTCATCGCGAGCGGTCGCGAGCATACGCGACCACTCGCAATGAGAAACCTGACCTCCCCGCGTTGAGAATCTCGCCGGGAGGTTTATTTTCCACGCTCGCGATCGGCAACTTGATGTTGCTGATCGCGAACGACGAAAAAGTCTCGCCGGGATGTCATTTTGCTTGCTCGCGGTCGCCAACTTGACGTTGAGGACCGCGAGCAAGCAAAAGATGACCGCTGCACTACGCTACGCTACGCGTGTTTGCACTGTGCTACGTGCAATTCGCGTTGTGCGAAGTAGCGCAAACTTCGCAAACTACGCGAGCGTAGCGTAGTGCTTTGCCCAGGGTTAATCTGAAGGCACGTTTGCCGAGTGGTGGAGCAAGGGGGCGGGGCCTCCGCTGACTTGCCAGTCCCTCTTTTGTTTTTTTCATTTTAATACGGAAGGGGGACCGCATGACCCCCCCTCCCTGGGCATATTTGAGCCACAGAGACCCCATCCCCCAAGACCAGGCCTCTTATAAATCGGAGAGGGGGGCCATTCGGCCCCCCTCCCTGGGGCAATTTCAGCCCCAGGGACCCCATCCCCTGGGGCCTGGCCTTGTTTTAAAATGTTATATTAATACTATCAGCCCGCGGACCCTATGCCCCGGGCCTGGGCATTTAAAGTGGGTGCCTCCAGAGTACCCACTCACCACTCGGACTGCTCCCCCCATGGTCCCTGCCAGTTCCCCGCCTCCTGCGGGAGCCGGCACTGCTTACACAGAGAGGGAGCTGCTGAACATGCAGCTCCCTCTTTGTCAAATCAATTGTACTGCGCTTCTAGCAAACAAGATAATTTTTTATGCTGTTTCTTGGAGCACAGTTTGCTATGGCTTGGTCGGCCAAGCCATAGCAAACAGCTGTGTCATTGGAGTGGGCCCCCCTGGACATAGCAGGAGCTGGCCTAGGGGGATGGCAGTTCACAGAGCCATTATTGGCTGCTCAGCTCCCTCCTTTCCTTCTCTTTGCCCTGGGGAGGTGGCGGTGCCTGGGGCTGCGGGAGGGCTGTGTGACCCCCCTGCATTCAAATTGACAACAACCCCAGGGAGGTGGTGATCCCCGGGTCCACGGGGGGTCTGTGCATCCCCCTGCATTAATTAAAAGTCAATCCTTGGGGAGGTAGTGGCCTTCAGGACTGCGGGGGGTCTGTGCAGGCCCCTGCATTCTTCAGACATAAAGCCCCAGGGAGGTGGCAGTCCCTGGGGCTGGGGGTGTTCAAAAGGCCCCCCATTGATAATTAAATAAGCCCCAGGAAAGGTGGTGGTCCTCAGGGCAGCAGGCTAGGCAATATGGGCCTCCCATGCTTTTTCTCTTAAGCAAGCCATGGGGAGGTGGTGGACCACAGTGCATCAATAAGCCCAGGAGGGGGGCCCTTGCCCACCTCCTTTATCAAAATGACCCCAGGATCTGGCCTACCTGGGGGGAAATTAGAAACAAACTTCATTTTAAAATAAATTCAGAAGGATATGATTTTTTTTTTTATTGCTTTTTGGGCTCTGTGGGGTCCCTGTGGGACCCCCACATTAGGCCTAGGGGGTCAGGATATTTCTACCCTGCACCCTTTTAATTTCTTTTAATGTTTTTCCTGTGACTTGGTTTAAGCTGAGTCACAAGATGGCTGAAAACAGTTCCTGGCTTGAAGTGTTAGCAGCCATTCAGATCTCAGCACGAGATCGGAAGGGGTTTGCAGGTCCTCTGTGTCCTTATGTATACAAATGGAGATTGCTTTAAACTACTTCGCAATTACTGAACAGATTTACACCAATTTACAAAAAGGTCCCTTTCTGGACCGACAGCTAACTTCAGCCTTGTCTAAAGTTCCATAGGGAAAACATGTTTTTGGACCCCCCCTTTTTCTCTGGTCCTGTTTGATGGGTCACCCTGAAACTATCAAGACAGCAGCTAAAGTGAGTATCAAACTAGTTTTGAAAATTGAGAGGATTCGGCAAACGATGCCAGAGTCATTGGCAAATGAAAAAACCCTCTTCCTTTTGAAACTACTTCCCAACTATGACTACCTACTGGCAACCGCCAGTATGTTTTATATATATATATATACACACATATGTGATGTCACTGACCATGTCATGAGTGATGTAATATGTGACATCATCAGCAGTGCATTGCGGGGGCACGAGTTATAGTTAGCTGAACTAACTATAACGAGGGAATTTCTCTGGTTTTGTACGAGTGAAATGTCCAACTAACTATAACTTTCCCTAAAACCTATGTTTTTTTCTATGAATTTCTAAGGTTTTTAAATGCTAATTTCTAACTATAACATGCCTGAAACCTATAGTTTTTTCAGTGAATTTCAAAGGTTTTTTAAATGCTAATTTGTAACTATAACGTGCCTGAAACCTATGGTTTTTCAGTGAATTTCAAGAGTTTTTAAATATAATTTCTAACTATAACGTGTCTGAAACCTATGGTTTTTTCAGTGAATTTCAAAGGTTTTTTAAATGCTAATTTCTAACTATAACGTGCCTGAAACCTATGGCTTTTTAAGGGAATTTCAAACGTTTTTTAAATGCTACTTTCTAACTATGCCTACAGAGGTAGGACATGTGAAGAAAGAAGACAAAACGCATAGAAAGAAGCAAAAGAAATGCAGAAAGAAGCAACAGAAGTCCACAAAGATGAACAAAAGTGCAGGAAGAAGCAAGACATGTGCAGAAAGAACCAACAGAGGAGCAGAAAGAGGCCTTGTTGCAAAATCATCCTGTGCCCACAACTTTTTCAGACGGGTACTGCTGGTAACTGACTCTGACTAACCAGGCCTAGAGCCAGTGCTATGCTAAAAGACACTTAGAATACAGTGAAAACATCTACATACACTAGGGAACACTGCGTTGGGGTACCCCTGATTAGCATGACCTCCTCTGTAAGGCCCTAGTATATAATAGGGCAGGGGGATTAAAACTACCTCTAAGTCAGAGGTGCAGAAATATGCTACTTTAACTAGTAGTCACGTTTGCAGAGTGGTGGAGAAGGGGTGCTGGTCGTCCAACAAAAGCTCAGGAATTCCACTGCATAGGACTTACAGGAGGTACCAGGAGGGATTCTTGGCCCCCAAACTCGCTCAGGACTAAATTGGACTTCATCCACCATCCCATAGTTTGCCACAAGGCATGTTTTCAGAGTGGTAGAGAAAGGGGGCCATGGACTCCGAAAATGTCTTAGCAATCCACTGTGTGGGACTTACTGAAAGGTAACAAGAGGGGTAGTTGGCCCCCAAGGACATCCTTGGAGGCCAACTTCCCAAACTATTACCTCCAGTCAGTCCCACATAGCAACACTGGTAAGTACTCGTACCAGGCCACACCCACTTTGCCCACCACTCTACAAACGCGCTCCCTGGCACGCTCTTGGATGGGGATTGAAGTCCCCTTCACTGCTGGGGGTCCTTTAGGGGCCAACTAGCCTACCTTTTACCTCCAGTAAGCCCCACGCAGTGGGCTTGGTGAGAGGTAGAAAAAGTCCATGCCCCCTTTCTCCACCACTCTGCAAACATGCCCCATGGCACGTTGTAAGTTGGGGTATTAAGTCCCCTTGAATCCTGAGGGTCCCTGGGGTCCAACTAGCCCACCAGGTACCTCCAGTAAGCACCACAGAGCTGCATTGCAGAGAGGTGTAACAAGCATTGGCATAGCCAATATGTCTCGCCTTTGGGACCTTATAAGTGTTTAGTTAACCAGCACAATATCCTTGGTGCAACAACATCAACTGTTGCATAGCTAAACACTTATAAGGTCCCAAAGGCGAGACCTATTGGCTATGCCAATGCTTGTTTAAGAGTAGGCATTAGTCCGTGGGACCAATGCCTGCTCTTAAAAAATGTTGACGCCCACTTTCACAAAGGGGAAGGGGTCACATCCAGGCACAATAACATACATGCCCACAAGCCTTTATTTTAGGTGTCTCCTGCCTGAAATTGCCTCTTCTTCAACAGAAGTGAATAGCATGTCAGGGAGTTATATATGTGTGACCAATGCATTTTAATGCAGTGAAGCGGACACCAGCATTAAAATGCGCTAGTCTAATCCCTGAGTGGGGTAGTACTTGGCAGGACTGATGGGGAAAATAAATTCCCCTGATTTTTTATTAAAAATTTCCCACACTTCCCTATTGTGAAATGTTGGCAGCTTTGCAATAAAATTTTGGTAGATATAAATAAGGGTTTAACGCAATTAAAAAATAGCTAACAGAGTCCCTTCCTATTGTCATTTTGAACACTTAATAGTTGCATAAAAATTATAATTTATCACCGACAAAAGTTGTATTGTAGTCATGTCGTTAAGTTTTCTAGAGGACGCATTTCTTTCACTAGTAAATTAGCTCAAGCCTTCGATAGAATGAATATGCTAAACTATTATAATGATCATAGGTACTGCGGAGAGGATCGAATGATTACCTAAATATCTAAGAAAGTTGAAATATTCACAACCGTTTCATGTTATTGTGTGCTTTTAGGGTGGCATCGTAGAATGACGCTCTATTCAAAGATGACTTCAAATTTGACCCGCTGCACAAAGGATGGCCATCTTAGGACGGGGTTAGTTCAGTGTTAAACGTGAGCACTTCCACATAGCTCAGCGGTATGCAGTGGGCTGAGCAAATTCTCAAAGCAAGATGCTCAATCTGTGTGCGTGCTGGGAAGAGGGTATTTAATAGCGTTCTAGAAAAATGGCAACCAGGGCACAGTGTAACAAGGTAATGTGGTCCACTTTTGCACAGAATAAGTCCCATTCTAAGATGGCTACGGGTGTAACAGTCCTTCTTCGCTATCCATAGAACATAGCTGCGGAACCCCAAGGCATTTACGGGGCTTTCGTCGGCCTCACGCCCCTATCAGGTTTGAATAGCACCATAACGGCCAACCATGGGCGAAGCGGAAACCGGAGGTGGGAAAAACCGCCGGCTCCCCTACCACTGGATCCGCCCGCTCCCCCGGTCGAGGAACCGGTAGTCTGGAGCCCTGAAGTAGAGGTCTGCCTCTTCCACGCCATGCTGGGACACAAGCCCGTGGGTGAGGCTCAACCTCCTACTATTCCTTGTTCAGTACTCCTCCCTTTTAAGCGCTACCTCTCCCCCATGTCCTATATAGAAGTCCCAATTCAGAGAAGTTCCCTTTTACAGCCTTTGTTCTGCCTCACAAACACTTGTGAAGAGCAATGACTGGCTCTTTTGTCTCTCCTGGTGCTTTATCAGGTACTTCATAACAGACGTTATTGTTATAATTCAAGCCCTATGGGCTTGTATCAGTGAGATATTTATTTATTTTCCCTTCCCCCCCTCACCTGTTTAGTCTTCGATTCAGTAAATTACTTTTGCACTCTGGAACTTGAAATTCCACTTGTTTTTTCACAATAATGCTTAACAAGCACGAGCGCGCGCGCGCACACCTCGCGCGGCAGCAAGGGGAGAAAGGAGGGGGCCTGCACGACTCCCTTGCGGGAGTGAGCAGCAAGGCGCGATAATTGCTTCCATATGGCGCCAGCTGCTTGCTCCCGCAAGTGAATCGCCAAACGTGCACGCGTTGCCATTGAAGGCAATGGAACGCGTGCACGTTTTGGCTGAAAATCCGAGGCGATTCCAAAAGGTCTTTTTGCCTATGTAGCGCATGCGCGCTGCTTAGGCGAGACCTAAAAAGGGGCGTGGCCTGGACCACCTCTCTGCAACGCAGCCCTGTGGTGCTTACTGGATGTACCTGGTGGGCTACTTTGCTCCCAGGGACCCTCAGGATTGAAGAGGAATTAATTCCCCAACTTTAAACGCGCCACAGGGCGTGTTTGCACACATGTCACCTCAGGCCCCGCCCCCTCCCTACACCACTGTGCAAACGCGCCCTGTGGCGCGTTTTAAGTTGGGGGATTAAGTCCCCTTGAATCCTGAGGGTCCCTGGGGTCCAACTAGCCCACTAGGTACCTCCAGTAAGCGCCACAGAGCTGCATTGCAGAGAGGTTTAAAAAGGGGCATGGCCTGGACCACCTCTCTGCAACGCAGGTCTGTGGCGCTTACTGGAGGTACCTGGTGGGCTAGTTGGCCCCCAGGGGCCCTCAGGATTGAAGGGGAATTAATTCCCCAACTTAAAACGCGCCACAGGGTGTGTTTGCACACATGTCACCTCAGGCCCCGCCCCCTCCCTTCACCACTGTGCAAACGCGCCCCGTGGAGTGTTTTAAGTTGGGGGATAAAGTCCCCTTGAAACCTGAGGGTCCCTGGGGTCCAACTAGCCCACCAGGTACCTCAGTAGCGCCACAGAGCTGTGTTGCAGAGAGGTGTAAAAGGGGCATGGCCTGGACCACCTCTCTGCAACGCAGCCCTGTGGTGCTTACTCGAGGTACCTGGTGGGCTAGTTGGCCCTCAGGGACCCTCAGTATTGAAGGGGAATTAATTCCCCAATTTAAAACGCGCCATAGGGCGCGTTTGCAGAGCGTTGCTGGGAGGGGGCAGGGCCTCCGGCACGATTGCAAACTTTTTTTTTTTTTAGAAGGGGTGCTGTGTGGCCCACCTTCTTTTTCCTTTTTTTGGGCCCAGGGGACCCCTTCCCCCAGGGCCTGACCCCTTTTTAAAAAAAAAAAAAATCTGAACGGGAAGGGGTCGCGTGGGCTCCTCTCCTGCAGCCAATTCCGGCCCGGGGACCCCATCCCCCGGGGCATGGCCACATATATTTATGTCTTTTAAGGAGGGGGCTGCGTAGCCCCCCTCCTGAGGCCTCTATTGGCCCCGGGGACCCCATCCCCTGGGGCCGGCCTTTTTTAAAAAAATGTATTTATTTTTGGGGGGAGAGAGGGGGGCCACATGGCCCCCCTCCCGGGCCACTGCTAGCCCCTGGGACCCCATCCTCCGGGGCAGGCCCTATCCGTTGGGGACCGTGGGGGGAGCCCCAATGCCCCCACGGTCCCACCGGCTCTCCGCGTCCTGCAGGAGCCGGCATTGCTTTTCCACATGGGGAGCTGCTGACATGCAGCTCCCCGTGTGGAAAAGCAATCTGCTTTGCATTTTGGAAGCGAGCAGGTTTCCCTGCTCTCGCTTCCAAAAGCCATAGCAAACAGCAGTGTCCCGGGGGTGGGCACCCCGGGACACTGCAGGAGCCGGCCCTGGGGGGTGGTGGTCCCCAGGGCCATCACGGGCTCCAGGAGGGGGGCCGCGCGGCTCCCCTCCCTTCAGTTTCAAGGCCCCGGGGAGGTGGTGGTCCCCGGGGCTCGGGGGTCCGTAACGGACCCCCAAATTTACATACTTAGTGCTCCGGGGCGTATGGGATGGCTCGAGCCCACCACTCAGGTTCTTTTTTTTTTTTTAAAACCAAGCCCCCGGGGGGGGTGGCGCTCCCCAGGGCTGTGGGTGGGCCTTGTGCCCCCCGCAAATATTCAAGAAAAGCCCCGGGGGTGGTAGTCCCTGGGGCTTGGGGGGGCCTTGGAGGCCCCCACACATTAAAAAAAACAAGCCCCGGGGGGTGGCGGTCCCTGGGGCTGTGGGGGCACCCCTGGGCCCCCGCAATTACAATATAGCATGCCCCCGGGACTTGGCCTACCCAACTTTAGCCATGGCTACAGCCCGAACTGCTGAACGGAATTACACCAAATTTGGCAAAGAGGTAGTTCTTGGTTCAGAAAGAACCCTTTTTGTTAAATGGTGTAAATCTGTTCAGTAGTTCCTGAGAGAATCAAAAGGAAAATCACATATATATCTATGGCCGCGTCGGATTCGCGCACCCTGAGCGCACCCTGCGCGCACCGTTCCGATCACGAGCTGCATGCTAATTGGCTGTCAAGTGGCTGTCAACACTCCAAATCAGGAAGTGTTGGCAGCCATTTTATGCCTCGGTAGAACCGAGGCACAGAAACAAGTGCGCAAAACGCACAAAGGGGGCAGGGTAGAAACACCCTGACCCCCTAGGTCTGCTCAGGGGGTCCCACAAGGACCCCCTGGGCAGAAAAAAGCATTTTTTTTTTTTTTTTTAAATCGGCGGGATGCGCTTAGGGTGCGCGGAACCCGCCGAAAAAAAAAAAAAGAAGCGCGGTCTCCCGCGCTTCGTTGTTAATTGGCCCCCGGGTGGCCCAAGTCCTGGGGGCATGTGGGAGGTGGGTTTATATTTTATGTGGGGGGCCTCTAAGGCCCCCAAAGCCCCAGGGACCACCACCCCCCGGGGCTTTAAATAAATAATGTTGGCGGGGGCACACGGCCCCCTCCGCAGCCCTGGGGACCGCCACCCCCGGGGCTTATTTAAAAAAAAAAAAAAACATACATGACCTGTGTGGGGGGGGCTCCAGCCCCCCCACACGCCCAGGGGACCGCCACCTCCCCGGGGCTATGTAGATGTGGGGAGGGGGCCGCACGGCCCCCCTCCTGGAGCCTGTGGTGGCCCTGGGGACTGCCACCCCAGGGCCGGCTCCTGCAGTGTCCCGGGGTGCCTGCCCCCGGGACACTGTAGTTTGCAATGACAGGACGGAGCCTCGCGGCTCCCATCCTGTCATAGCAAACTGCTTTGGATATTGGAGCGAGAGCAGAGAACCTGCTCTGCGCCCAATATCCAAAGCACATAGCTTTCCACATGGGGAACTGCATGTTAGCAGCTCCCCATGTGGAAAGCAATGCCGGCTCCCGCAGGAGGCGGGGAGCCGGCATGGTCCGTGGGGAGTTGGGGTCCCCTCACGGACCCCAAAGGATAGAGGCCAGCCCCGGGGATGGGGTCCCCGGGCAAGTGGTGGCCCGGGAGGGGGCCACGCGGCCCCCCTCCCCAAAAATAAGAAAAAAAGAAAGAAAAAAAGGCCGGCCCTGGGGGATGGGGTCCCCGGGGCCAATAGAGGCCTTAGGAGGGGGGCCACGCAGCCCCCCTCCTCCAAAAATAAATTTGAAAAAGTGGCCATGCCCCGGGGGATGGGGTCCTCATGATTAAAGGGGACTTAATACCCCAACTTAAAACGCACCACGGGGCGCGTTTGCACAGTGGTGAAGGGAGGGGCGGGGAATCAGGTGACATGTGTGCAAACAGGCCCTGTGGCTCGTTTTAAGATGGGGAATTAAATCCCCTTCAATCCTGAGGGTCCCTGGGGGCCAACTAGCCCACCAGGTTCGTCCAGAAAGCACCCCAGAGCTGCGTTGCAGAGAGGTGTTAAAAGGGGCGTGGCCTCTGAACACCTCTCTGCAACGCAGCTCTCTGGCGCATACTGGAGGTATCTGGTGGGCTAGTTGGCCCCTAGGGACCCTCGAGATTGAGGAGGAATTAATTCTCCAACTTAAAACGCGCCACAGGGCGTGTTTGCAGACATGTCACCTCAGGCCTCACCCCCTTCCTTCACCATTGTGCAAATATTCCTATAAAATCAGCCGAACTACGAATTACGATTTACTCACCTGTTATCAGGAGAGACCTCAGTGCTGCATCTTTGAGCCCAGTACTGATCCTGAAAAGTAATTCTAACCGTACTTACCAGTAACTTGAATTTCCTTCCATGGCTAACATTGACTGGTTTCACTTGGAAATTCTTCTAAGTGTGGAGTTTTGGAACTTTATAATATTCCTCTGAAATCAGACGAACTACAAATTCCGATTTACTCACCTGTTATCACAAGAGACCTCAGTGCTGCAGCTTTGAGCCCAGTACTGATCCTGAAAAGTAATTCTAACCGTACTTACCAGTAACTTGAATTTCCTTCCATAGGATATCATTGACTGGTTTCACTTGAAATTCTTCTAAGTGTGGAGTTTTGGAACTTTATAATATTCCTCTAAAATCAGCCGAACTACGAATTCCGATTTACTCACCTGTTATCAGGAGAGACCTCAGTGCTGCATGTTTGAGCCCAGTACTGATCCTGAAAAGTAATTCTAACCGTACTTACCAGTAACTTGAATTTCCTTCCATAGGCTAACATTGACTGGTTTCACTTGGAAATTCTTCTAAGTGTGGAGTTTTAGCACTTTATAATATTCCTCTGAAATCAGACGAACTACGAATTCCGATTTACTCACCTGTTATCAGGAGAGACCTCAGTGCTGCATCTTTGAGCCCAGTACTGATCCTGAAAAGTCATTTTAACCGTACTTACCAGTAACTTGAATTTCCTTCCATAGGATATCATTGACTGGTTTCACTTGGAAATTCTTCTAAGTGTGGAGTTTTGGAACTTTATAATATTCCTCTAAAATCAGACGAACTACGAATTCCGATTTACTCACCTGTTATCAGGAGAGACCTCAGTGCTGCATCTTTGAGCCCAGTACTGATCCTGAAAAGTAATTTTAACCGTACTTACCAGTAACTTGAATTTCCTTCCATAGGCTAACATTGACTGGTTTCACTTGGAAATTCTTCTAAGTGTGGAGTTTTGGAACTTTATAATATTCCTCTAAAATCAGCCGAACTACGAATTCCGATGTACTCACCTGTTATCAGGAGAGAACCCAGTGCTGCATCTTTTAGCCCAGCACTGACCCTGAAAAGTAGTTCTAACCGTACTTACCAGTAACTTGTATTTCCTTCCATAGCAATCCATTGTCTGGTTTTCAGCAGAAAAGTTTCAGTGTCGATTTTCACAAACTACAAATATTCCTTAAAAATCGCCTGTATGACTTAAATGCATTATTTCAACTGTTTACAGGAGATGCACCAGTGCTGGATCCAGGATCCACCACTGAGTAAGAAAAAGTAAAGATAACACTACTTACCTGCTAAGTGAATTTCCTCCCATAGGATAACATTGGTGATTCTATGTGAAAAAGTTTCCAAGTGTCAAGTTTTAAAATACAATAATATTCCTTAAAAATCACTACTGTAACCAAAACGCTTTTACTCAACTGTTTATAGGAGATGTCCCAGGACTGAATCTAGGATCCAGTCCTGTGGTTAGAAAAGTAATCCATAAAGTAACTAATTGCATTTAATAGAAATTCACATTGAGCTCAATGTTGCATTGTGTTTGAAATTGTGTTGCCCATTGCAACAACTGTAACTACTGTACTTAAAAGTCTATTGCCTATTTGCAAAGTATTTAAACTAAAGTAATTCATTCTGAGAAAGTATATTTTGTAATGTAATGTATAATGTAATTACAATGTAATTTAAAAATAAAATATCTAAAAATAAATAGTTTAAAAAATGTAGTAAATCAGTATCAAAAAAATAAATATAACAATTAATACATTTAAAAATTGTCATTTACAAAACCTTTGAAATTCACTCAAAAAAACCATAGGTTTCAGACATGTTATAGTAAGGAATTAGCATTTAAAAAACCTTTGAAATTCACTGAAAAAACCATAGGTTTCAGGCACGTTATAGTTAGAAATTAGCATTTAAGAAACCTTAGAAATTCACTGAAAAAACCATAGGTTTTAGGGACAGTTATAGTTAGTTGGACATTGCACTCGTACAAAACCCGTGAAATTCCCCGTTATAGTTAGTTCAGCTAACTATAATTCGCGCTCCGCATTGCACTGCTGATGATGTCACATATTACATCACTCATGACATGGTCAGTGACATCACTGATGACATCTCAAATGACATCCCTGATGACATCACTGATGACATCATCCATGTGATAATTTCATGCATCTTCTCACACCCTAATATAACTTTGATACACCCACTCTAAATTACAGACTGCCATTCTCAAAACCATAGACACTCCAACACCAATAACTATATACCCACTCACTGATTCTTAGGTCTACATACACATCCACTCACTCACCTGTACAGTCACTCATACTTACGGTCACTCAGTACAGGACTATCATAAGCACTCATACACCTACATAGACACTCACACACCACTCATCCATAGAGGTACTCACACACCTAGTCAGTCATGTAAATAATTAATCACACTGCCATTTACTCACCTATACAGTTATACACACACCAGCTCACTTACTCATACAAATACTAGCACATTCTTACGCTCTTATACAATCACTAATACAAGTACACACTGATCCATACAGCCACTCTCACAATCACACACTCTCACTTATATCCATTTATATACTCCAACACACATATATACTGCCTTTCACATATGTAGTTACTCACACATGTACCACTGAGATATACATTCACTCACTAACACACCCATACACACACTCACCCACCCATACAGTCCATCACAGATGCACTCTTGAAACCATGCACCCAGTGATTCACCCACTGATACATCTATGTGCAGTCCCACACATGGGTGTTTGGGTAGTGTAGGGGGTCGTGCTGGGGTAGATTTAGCGTTTGGGGTAGTGCAGTGGTGTTTGTGTTGTGAGGGGGTCATGCTGGGGGTAGTGTTTTAGGGTTTAGAGTAGTGCAGTGGTGTTTGTATAGTGTAGGGGGTTTAGGGTAGTGCAGTGGTGTTTGTGTACTGTAGGGGGTAGTGTTTTAGGGTTTAGGGTAGTGCAGTGGTGTTTGTGTAGTGTAGGGGTCATGCTGTGGGTAGTGTTTTAGGGTTTAGGGTAGTGCAGTCGTGTTTGTGTAGTGTAGGGGTCGTGTTTTAGGGTATAGGGTAGTGCAGTGGTGTTTGGGTAGTGTAGGGGTCATGCTGGGGTTAGTGTTTTAGGGTTTAGGGTAGTGCAGTGGTGTTTGTGTAGTGTGGGAGGTCATGCTGGGGGTAGATTTAGGGTTTAGTGTAGTGCAGTGGTGTTTGGGTAGTGTAGGGAGTCATGCTGGGGGTAGTGTTTTAGGGTTTAGGGTAGTCCAGTGGTGTTTGTGTAGTGTAGGGATTCGTGCTGGGGGTAGTGCTTTAGGGTTTAGGGTAGTGCAGTGGTGTTTGGGTAGTGTAGGGGGTCATGCTGGGGGTAGTGTTTTAGGGTTTAGGGTAGTGCAGTGGTGTTTGTGTAGTGTAGGGGGTCATGCTGGGGGTAGTGTTTTAGGGTTTAGGGTAGTGCAGTGGTGTTTTGGGTAGTATAGGGGGTAGTGTTTTGGGTTTACGGTAGTGCAGTGGTGTTTGTGTAGTGTAGGCGGTCGTGCTGGGGGTAGTGTTTTAGGGTTTAGGGTAGTGCAGTGGTGTTTGTGTAGTATAGGGGTAGTGTTTGGGTTTAGGGTAGTGCAGTGGTGTTGGTGTACTGTAGGGGTCGTGCTGGGTTCTAGTGTTTTAGGGTTTAGGGTAGTGCAGTGGTGTTTGTGTAGTGCAGGGGGTCATGTTTTAGGGTTTAGGGTCGTGCAGTGGTGTTTGGGTAGTGTAGGGGGTCGTGCTGGGGGTAGTGTTTTTGGGTTTAGGGTTGTGCTGTGGTGTTTGGGTGGTGTAGGGGGTTGTGCTGGGGTTGTGTTTTAGGGTTTAGGGTAGTGCAGTGGTGTTTGAGTAGTGTAGGGGGTCATGCTGGTGGTAGTGTTTTAGGGTTTAGGGTAGTGCAGTGGTGTTTGTGTAGTGTAGGGGTCATGCTGGGGGTAGTGTTTTATGGTTTAGGGTAGTGCAGTAGTGTTTGGGTAGTGTAGGGGGTCATGCTGGGGGTAGATTTAGGGTTTAGGGTAGTGCAGTGGTGTTTGGGTAGTGTAGGGAGTCGTGCTGGGGGTAGTGTTTTAGGGTTTAGGGTAGTGCAATGGTGTTTGTGTAGTGTAGGGGGTTGTGCTGGGGGTAGTGTTTTAGGGTTTATGTTAGTGCAGTGGTGTTTGGGTAGTATAGGTGGTAGTGCAGGGGTAGTGTTTTAGGGTTTAGGGTAGTGCAGTGGTGTTTGTGTAGTGTAGGGTGTAGTGCTGGGGGTAGTGTTTTAGGGTTTAGGGTAGTGCAGTGGTGTTTGGGTAGTGTAGGGGTTCATGCTGGGGGTAGTGTTTTAGGGTTTAGGGTATGGCAGTGGTGTTTGGGTAGTGTAGGGGGTCGTGCTGGGGGTAGTGTTTTATGGTTTAGGGTAGTGCAGTGGTGTTTGGGTAGTGTAGGGGGTCGTGCTGGGGGTAGTGTTTTAGGGTTTATGTTAGTGCAGTGGTGTTTGTGTAGTGTAGGGGGTCGTGCTGGAGGTAGTGTTTTAGGGTTTAGGGTAGTGCAGTTGTGTTTAGGTAGTGAAGGGGTCGTGCTGGGGTAGTGTTTTAGGGTTTAGGGTAGTGCAGTGGTGCTTGTGTAGTGTAGGGGGTCATGCTGAGAATGTTGTTCATTTCTATGGCAAAATGAACCCCCTCATTTTGTTCCTTTTTAAATTAAATGTTTTAAGTGTTACTAGTTTATTCCAATCAAGATGGCTTCAGGTGTGCCATAATTTTGTCATAAGTAAGACTGTTAGCTCTCTAGTTGTTCTTTAGAACACTCTGGGAAGCTGCAGTAGAACACAAAGGCATCAACTGACAGGTTGCTCCTGTTGAAATATAACAGGAAGATATTTGAGATCACACTTGAAACATGTCCTAATTTTTCTTTCTACAGCACTAACCATAATTTCTATGACAAAATGAACCCCATCATTTTGTTCCTTTTTAAATTAAATGTTTTAAGTGTTACCAGTTTATTCCAATCAAGATGGCTTCAGGTGTGCCATACTTTTGTCATAAGTAAGGGTGTTAGCACTCTAGTTGTTCTTTGGAACACTCTGGGAAGCTGCAGTAGAACACAAAGGAATCAACTGGCAGGCTGCTCCTGTTGAAATATAACAGGAAGATAGTTGAGATCTCACTTAAAACATGTCCTAATTTTTCTTTCTACAGCACTAACCATAATTTCCTATGACAAAATGAACCCCCTCATTTTGTTCCTTTTTATATTAAATGTTTTAAGAGTTACCAGTTTATTCCAATCAAGATGGCTTCAGGTGTGCCATAATTTTGTCATAAGTAAGGCTGTTAGCTCTCTAGTTGTTCTTTAGAACACGCTGGGAAGCTGCAGTAGAACACAAAGGCATCAACTGACAGGCTGCTCCTGTTGAAATATAGCAGGAAGATATTTGAGATCACACTTGAAACATGTCCTAATTTTTCTTTCTACAGCACTAACCATAATTTCTATGACAAAATGAACCCCATCATTTTGTTCCTTTTTAAATTAAATGTTTTAAGTGTTACCAGTTTATTCCAATCAAGATGGCTTCAGGTGTGCCATACTTTTGTCATAAGTAAGGCTGTTAGCGCTCTAGTTGTTCTTTGGAACACTCTGGGAAGCTGCAGTAGAACACAAAGGAATCAACTGGCAGGCTGCTCCTGTTGAAATACAACAGGAAGATAGTTGAGATCTCACTTAAAACATGTCCTAATTTTTCTTTCTACAGCATTAACCATAATTCCTATGACAAAATGAACCCCCTCATTTTGTTCCTTTTTAAATTAAATGTTTTAAGAGTTACCAGTTTATTCCAATCAAGATGGCTTCATGTGTGCCATAATTTTGTCATAAGTAAGGCTGTTAGCACTCTAGTTGTTCTTTAGAACACTCTGGGAAGCTGCAGTAGAACACAAAGGAATCAACTGACAGTCTCTGCCCTTGTTGGATGTACATGTTTTACTGAGAATGTCAGACTTCATTCTCACATGACTGAGAAAGTTAATGTGAATTTACAGAAAATATGCTCTCATTTTAGCTTCTGGAGCACCTTCCAAAACTCTATGGGACAAGCATGTGAAAATAGTTTTCTCTCAAACATGATTCATGATATCC
>CAWUFW010029952.1:0-18081 GCA_963921515.1 Calotriton arnoldi
TGAGCAAAGAATTGATGGATTTAACCCAGATCTCTTGACTGGGGGTGAATGTTTTGATTTGTTCTGCATTCCGTCCATCAATTGTGTGTCTTGTGCATGTGTACACAGCGGCCACAATTGAGAAGTGCTGGGGGCCTTCTAAGTACTTTCTTTTGTCTGTGTGTGCGTGTTGGTGCTTGTGATTATCTGCCTCGCCTTTCTGTGTTTAATTTCGAGTGACTGTCTTTGTTTTGGGTTTGCCCGTGCCTGTGTGATTGTGCTTATGTTTGTGTGCCTGTGTGTAGTTGTGTATATACGCTTGTGCGTTTCTCTTTGTGTCTGTATGTGTTTGTGTGTCGCATGCTTAGGTGTGTATGCTCGTCTCATTTCCTTGAAGGTGCATGTGTGTTTGTGTGCATATTTGTGTGCGTACGGAAATCTCTGTCTGTATGTCCCTAGCTGTGTGTGTTGTGCACTCACTGGTGACCACAAATGCTCCCAACACATGATGTAACCGTGGCAAACACTTTGTAATCCACACGACCACAACGTGACAGTCACAGCAGCCTGACAGATGCTTCAAGCACTAATGGGCAGTCTAGTGCCACTTGAATTCTCACTCCATTGTAGGCGCTTCGCAAAGAAAATGCCACGCTCAGGTGCGAATTTTGACGTTAATTTACAGTGTGCATGTTTATATTTACACACTCAGGGGTGAGTATGTTTACATATGTGTGTGTATAATTTTAAGTCTTTGCAGTCAGATTTCACTAAATAGTGGTGTTCCCTTGATGGACAGTTGTCTATCCACACAATATGACCCTGAGGGAAAAAGGTTCTTGGCAGTCTAGAGTAGCTGTGCCTGGCGACGAGGCCACGCTGAGCGGATCACAGCTTGTTGCCGTTCAATGAATGAACTGTACATCATTGTAATCATTCCGAGTTTAATGAGGAACACTACAGCGTTTAACCCTTGCAGCACAGCTGGAGAGGCATCGCGAAACACAGGCAGACGTCACTGTGACGTAAGAGCAGAGGATAATTATCGGCGTGATGTCAACAGAAGAGAAAAATTAAGGAAAATTAACCCTGCAGTGGAATTTATAGCAATGCATTTTCAAACTGTCACTTTAAGTGATGAATGGAGCTTTATTAATGATAATTCTGCTGAATTGAGACCATTTTATGTCGCAGATGGATATGTTGCGGGGGGGTTAGCTTGCGCTCTCTCGTCAGCTATGCCCCCACCTCCCTGCCGCGTGGGGGGTACCCTGAGACATGTCAGGTACATCACACAGTGCAGTCATTATTGCAGGAAGCACCCCAAATCTGCCTCATTTCAGCCTGACGCCAGCGGATCTCAATCCGTTCAGTTGCTTAATGGGAGCAGAAGAACCCCTTTATGCCCGTTTGCTCTTCACTTCGTCACGAGAAAAGACACTTTCTCTGACGCAATTACCTGTATTCACAGCCCAGCCTGCACGGACCAGCGACAGCGCCCTGAGCTGAGGTGACCTCGAGTCCCTGTCTCAATGACATTATGCTAATGACCGTAAACAACACAACACCCTCACTGGAGACTGTGGGGCATGATCTCAAGCAGTTATCGCCGGGAGGGAAGATGGGACTTTTCTGGCGATAATGGGAGGATTGCAAGGTATCGCCGGCTAACGCTGGATTCAACATCGCCATCGCGATGATGTTATCGGGAGTTTTCACCCCCATTCCCTGTTACTATCGACATGTAGCGACGGCTTGATAATACGCCGCTAACATGGCGATATTTTTCAGGGTTAGACGGCGATGAAAATACTGCAGCTAACTGGCGTTGGCGATAGGTATCGCCAGTCATTGAGAATATTCCCCTGAATTTCACTCTTTTCACTGACTTCCTGCCCTCCTCCAATGAGGGGCCCCATCTAAACTGCGACGTAAACATAAACGAGTCCACTTTTAGTGGGTATCCCTCACTGTCCTACCAAAGGCACTCTTGTGAAGAATGCAATCAATCTTGGCTAGCCACAGAGAACAGATTCACGATTCTTCTCCCCACATCCGGGGGTTATTGTGGCTTTGTTTGGACATAACACAACTCTAGATTCTGTAAGTCATAAGGGGCAGCCTCCCAAAATATACGCAAAGCTGGCTACAAAACTATCCTTAGCAGTGACAATTTCACAACTTGGACGTGCTCCCTTCTGGAAGAGGAAGCCAGAAGGGGCAAAAATGTTTCCGTCTGACCTTCATGCAATATTTTGTTGAACAAATCTTAACAAGTTTCGAGAGCTCCTCCTTGAGGAAAACACCGCAAGATAGGCATAAATAAAATATTGGAAGAAAGCATTTTTAAAAATATCAATCAAATATTCATGCAAGGTCCATGATTCATTTACCATGGTTCTGCCTTCCCAGCAGGAGCATTATCTGAATACCAAATCAGCAGATGTTTACCAGTGACTTCTTTATAATGTATTTACAACATAGCTGAGAAGAGCCTGGGCTCGACTGGTCACGCGCTCAACCTGCTTTCACGGCCACGCTGTGCCTGTGCGAAGCTCCTGGGGATAAACGTCTTCTTTAGACTTGCAAATAAAAATTGCCTCTAATGTTCAGCATCTGGTGAGGAACAAGCTGAGATAGTCTCAAACTTGAAAAACTTTCCAGATTTGTCAGGAACGTTTTGAATGATCGGGTTGCATGAAGACAGACTTCATCTCACCCTGCTGTCTTACAAGACTGGAGTGGACAGGAAAAAGTGCATCCCTTGCAATTAGAGGGCATTATCCATTGGTACACAGTAAGGGAGGGTTTTTAGCAGTTAAAAACATTTTTGGAAGCACAACTTTAATGATATTTCCAGCTAATGGCATTTTATTGTAAATTCCCTGCAACAGTCAATTGAACAGGCAAGATAGGGATTGTTGCTTGTGGTTTTATGTCCCACTGGGAAACATCTCAGTCTAAAAGCCATCCTCACTGATGAGGCCTATCTAGGCAGAAAATGGCCTGGGGTTGCTTGTGTTCTTCTCTGAAGCGAGTTGGCCTGCCAGTTCCGACTAAATTGTTCCTATTGGAGTAGGACCAAAGCTGATTTGCATATGGCTGGTCTGAATTTGATTGACACTGTGAACAAAAATGTAGTCACAAGCTATTGCTAGCGACTGAGACATTTTACTAGCATTTCGCCTTTGTGTTTTCTTTAAAATGGGAGAACCCCAGACCTCCCTCCCTGCCTTTGTCTGTTTTGTATATTTCTAGTAAACTTTCACCCTAAGCTTAGGAGTGGTTTAGGCTCACTTATACTGTGTACCTTACTCACGTTTGGTCTATGTTCTACAGCCCTAATGGGCTCTAATGAGAGGAGAATCTTTGTCAGGAGTTGCTCTTGTTTATTCCATCTTGGATAGTATTTCATTTATACAAAAGCTGTTTTGCTTTACCAGGACTGATGAATAATATGTCAAGTCCTGGCTCAGCATGGACAGTACAACGATAAACTATATGCAAGACTTTTTCAGAACACAGTCACTGTGCGGGAAAGCAGAGTCACTGATAAACTTTTGTGTTTGCCCTGAAATATTCTCTGTCCTCAATGGGAGGCTACTAGACCTCACAGAGTATATGTGTACCCTGCAGCAGTGCCTGAGCCTTATTTGAAAAAATAAAAAAAATAATCGATCTCACTCTCTCTCTAAATATATATATATTCACTGAAAAACCATAGGTTTTAGGGACAGTTATAGTTAGTTGGACATTTCACTCGTACAAAACCATAGAAATTCCCCTGCTATAGTTAGTTCAGCTAACTATAACTCGCGCCTCGCAATGCACTGCTGATGACGTCACATATTACATCACTCATGACATGGTCAGTGACATCACTGATGACATCTCAAATGACATCACTGATGACATCACTGATGACATCATCCAGTGACTGTGTGTTTCTGTAAAGTTTAAATATGTTTAATATATATAGGGAAAGGCGTATTGAAGAATGAGTGGGTGTATAAGTGTCTGAATGGATGATTTAGTACGTGCGTGACTGACTCTACAAGTGAGTGATTAAACGTATCTTACTGAATGCATGGGTTAGTGACTAAACTGTGTGAATGTCTGTATCCGTCTGTTTGTTGGTGTGTAAGTGGATGCATGGATTTGCGAATAGCTACATGAGTGTCTATATGGGTTATTGATTGGTTCTCTGAGTATCTGTATGGCTGCCTGAGTGTTTGTGTGGGTGGGGTGTGTGTGACTCTGTAAATAGATGTGTGAGTGGGTGATTCACTGGGTGCATGATTTCAAGAGTGCATCTGTGATGGACTGCTTGGGTGGGTGAGTGTGTGTATGGGTGTGTTAGTGAGTGAATGTATATCTCAGTGGTACATGTGCGAGTAACCACATATGTAAAAGGCAGTATATATGTGTGTTAGAGTATTTAAATGGCTATAAGTGAGAGTGTGTGATTGTGAGAGTGGCTGTATGGATGCGTGTGTGCTTGTATCAGTTATTGTATAAGAGCGTAAGAATGTGCTAGTATTTGTATGAGTAAGTGAGCTGGTGTGTGTATAACTGTATAGGTGAGTAAATGGGTGTGTGATTAATTTTTGCATGACTGACTAGGTGTGTGAGTACCTCTATGGATGAGTGGCGGTGTGTGAGTATTTATATAGGTGTATGAGTGCATATGATAGTCCTGTACTGAGTGACTGTAAATATGAGTGACTGTACGGGTGAGTGAGTAGATGTGTGTGTGTAGACCTAAGAATCAGTGAGTGGGTATGTAGTTATTGGTATTGGAGTGTGTATGGTTTTGAGAATGGCAGTCTGTAATTTAGAGTGGGTGTATCAAAAGTTATATTAAGGTGTGAGAAGATGCATGAAATTATCACATGGATGATGTCATCAGTGATGTCATCAGTGATGTCATTTGAGATGTCATCAGTGATGTCATCAGTGATGTCACTGACCATGTCATGAGTGATGTAATATGTGACGTCATCAGCAGTGCATTAGCGGGACGCGAGTTATAGTTAGCTGAACTAACTATAACGGGGGAATTTCTATGGTTTTGTACGAGTGAAATGTCCAACTAACTATAACTGTCCCTAAAACCTATGGTTTTTTCAGTGAATTTCAAAGGTTTTTTAAATGCTAATTTCTAACTATAACGTGTCTGAAACCTATGGTTTTTTCAGTGAATTTCAAAGGTTTTTTAAATGCTAATTTCTAACTATAACGTGCCTGAAACCTATGATTTTTTAAGTGAATTTCAAAGGTTTTTTAAATGCTAGTTTCTAACTATGCCTACAGAGGTAGGACATATGAAGAAAGAAGAAAAAACGCACAGAAAGAAGCAAAAGAAATGCAGAAAGAAGCAACAGAAGTCCACAAAGACGAAGAAAAGTGCAGGAAGAAGCAAAAGATGTGCAGAAAGAACCAACAGAGGAGCAGAAAGAGGCCTTGTTGCAAAATCATCCTGTGCCCACAACGTTTTCAGACGGGTACTGGTGGTAACTGACTCTGACTAACCAGAGTCAGTGCTATGCTAAAAGACACTTAGAATACAGTGAAAACACCTACATACACAGGGAACACTATGCGTTGGGGTACCCCTGTGATTAGCATGACCTCCTCTGTAAGTCCCTAGTACATAATAGGGCAGGGGGATTAAAACTACCTCTTAAAACGCGCTACAGGGCGTGTTTGCACAGTGGTGAAGGGAGGGGGCCTGAGGTGACATGTGTGCAAACGCGCCCTGTGGAGCGTTTTAAGTTGCGGGATTAAGTCCCCTTGAATCCTGAGGGTCCCTGGGGCCCAACTAGCCCCCCAGGTACCTACAGTTAGGACCACAGAGCTGAGTTGCAGAGAGGCGTTCCGAGGCCAAGTACCTTTTTCAGCTCTCTGCAACGCAACTCTGTTGTGCTTACTGAAGGTACCTGGTGGGCTAGTTGGCCCCCAGGGTCCCTCAGGATTCAAGGGGAATTAATTCCCCACCTTAAAACGCACCACAGGGCGTGTTTGCGCACATGTCACCTGAGGCCCGCCCTCCCTTCACCACTGTGCAAACGCGCCCCGTGGCGCGTTTTAGGTTGGGGGATTTGGTCACCTTGAATCCTGAGGGTCCCTGGGGCCCAACTAGCCCACCAGGTACTTCCAGTAAGCACCACAGGCCTGCGTTGCAACGCCTGTAACAAATTGTGCAGTTGTGTTTAGGTAGTGAAGGGGGTCGTGCTGGGGGTAGTGTTTTAGGGTTTAGGGTAGTGCAGTGGTGTTTGTGTAGTGTAGGGGGTCATGCTGGGGGTATATTTAGGGTTTAGGGTAGTGCAGTGGTGTTTGGATAGTGTAGGGAGTCATGCTGGGGAGTGTTTTAGGGTTTAGGGTAGTGCAGTGGTGTTTGGGTAGTGTAGGGGTCGTGCTGGGGGTAGTGGTTTAGGGTTTAGGGTAGTGCAGTGGTGTTTGGGTAGTGTAGGGGGTACTGCTGGGGGTAGTGTTTTAGGGTTTAGGGTAGTGCAATGGTGTTTGGGTAGTGTAGGCGGTACTGCTGGGGGTAGTATTTTAGGGTTTAGGGTAGAGCAGTGGCGTTTGGGTAGTGTAGGGGGTACTGCTGGGGGTATTGTTTTAGGGTTTAGGGTAGGGCAGTGGTGTTTGGGTAGTGTAGGGGTTCGTGCTGGGGGTAGTTTTTTAGGGTTTAGGGTAGTGCAGTGGTGTTTGTGTAGTGTAGGGGGTAGTGTTTTAGGGTTTAGGGTAGTGCAGTGGTGTTTGTGTAGTGTAGGGGGTCGTGCTGGGGGTAGTGTTTTAGGGTTTAGGGTAGTGCAGTGGTGTTTGTGTAGTGTAGGAGGTCGTGTTTTAGGGTTTAGGGTAGTGCAGTGGTGTTCGGGCAGTGTAGGGGGTTGTGCTGGGGGTGGTGTTTCAGGGTTTAGGGCAGTGCAGTGGTGTTCGGGCAGTGTAGGGGGTCTTGCTGGGGGTGGTGTTTCAGGGTTTAGGGCAGTGGTGTTCGGGTAGTGTAGGGGTCATGCGGGGGTAGTGTTTCAGGGTTTAGGGCAGTGCAGTGGTGTTTGGGTAGTGTAGGGGGTCATGCTGGGGGAGTGTTTTAGGGCTTAGGGCAGTGCAGTGGTGTTCGGGTAGTGTAGGGGTCGTGCTGGGGGAGTGGTTTAGGGCAGTGCAGTGGTGTTCGGGTAGTGTAGGGGGTCGTGCTGGGGGGAGTGTTTGAGGGTTTAGGGCAGTGCAGTGGTGTTCGGGCAGTGTAGGGGTCTTGCTGGGGGTGGTGTTTCAGGGTTTAGGGCAGTGCAGTGGTGTTCGGGCAGTGTAGGGGTCTTGCTGGGGGTGATGTTTCAGGGTTTAGGGCAGTGCAGTGGTGTTCGGGCAGTGTAGGGGGTCTTGCTTGGGGTGGTGTTTCAGGGTTTAGGGCAGTGGTGTTCGGGCAGTGTAGGGGTCGTGCTGGGGGTGGTGTTTCAGGGTTTGGAGCTGTGCAGTAGTGTTTGGGCAGTGTAGGGGGTCGTGCAGGGGGTGGTGTTTCAGGGTTTAGAACAGTGCAGTGGTGTTCGGGCAATATAGGGGGTCGTGCTGGGGGTGGTGTTTCAGGGTTTAGGGCAGTGCAGTGGTGTTCGGGCTGTGTAGGGGGTCGTGCTGGGGCTGGTGTTTCAGAGTTTAGGGCAGTGCAGTGGTGTTCGGGCAGTGTAGCGGGTCTTGCTGGGGGTGGTGTTTCAGGGTTTAGGGCAGTGGTGTTCGGGCAGTATAGGGGGTCTTGCTGGGGGTGATGTTTCAGGGTTTAGGGCAGTGGTGTTCGGGCAGTGTAGGGGGTCTTGCTGGGGGTAGTTTTTCAGGGTTTAGGGCAGTGCAGTGGTGTTGTGCAGTGTAAGGGGTCATGCTGCGGCTGGTGTTTCAGGGTTTAGGGCAGTGCAGTGGTGTTCAGGCAGTGTAGGGAGTCATGCTGGGGCTGGTGTTTTAGTGTTTTGGGCAGAGCAGTGGTATTCGGGCAGTGTAGCGGATCGTGCTGGGGGTGGTGTTTCAGGGTTTAGGGCAGTGCAGTGGTGTTCGGGCAGTGTAGGGGTCGTGCTGGGGGTGGTGTTTCAGGGTTTAGGGCAGTGGTGTTCGGGCAGTGTAGGGGGTCTTGCTGGGGGTGATGTTTCAGGGTTTAGGGCAGTGCAGTGGTGTTCGGGCAGTGTAGGGGTTTTGCTGGGGGCAGTGTTTCAGGGTTTAGGGCAGAGCAATGGTGTTCAGGCAGTATAGGGGTTGTGCTGGAGGTGGTGTTTCAGGGTTTAGGGCAGTGTAGTGGTGTTCGGGCAGTGTAGGGGGTCTTGCTGGGGGTGGTGTTTCACGGTTTAGGGCAGTGGTGTTCAGGCAGTGTAGGGGGTCGTGCTGGGGGTGGTGTTTCAGGGTTTAGGGCAGTGCAGTGGTGTTCGGGCAGTGTAGGGGGTCGTGCAGGGGCTGGTGTTTCAGGGTTTAGGGCAGTGCAGTGGTGTTCGGGCAGTGTTGGGGGCCGTGCTGGGGGTGGTGTTTCAGGGTTTAGGGCAGTGCAGTGGTGTTCGGGCAGTGTAGGGGGTCTTGCTGGAGGTGGTGTTTCAGGGTTTAGGGCAGTGCAGTGGTGTTCGGGCAGTGTAGGGGGTTGTGCAGGGGGTGGTGAGTCAGGTTTAGGGCAGTGCAGTGGTGTTTGGGCAGTGTAGGGGGTCATGCTGGGGTAGTGTTTTAGGGATTAGGGCAGTGCAGTGGTGTTCGGGCAGTGTAGGGGGTCGTGCAGGGGGTGGTGTTTCAGGGTTTAGGGCAGTGCAGTGGTGTTCGGGCAGTGTAGGGGTCGTGCTGGGGGTGGTGTTTCAGGGTTTAGGGCAGTGCAGTGGTGTTCGGGCAGTGTAGGGTGTCGTGCTGGGGGTGGTGTTTCAGGGTTTAGGGCAGTGCAGTGGTGTTCGGGCAGTGTAGGTGGTCTTGCTGGGGGTGGTGTTTCAGGGCTTACTGCAGTGGTGTTCGGGCAGTGTAGGGGGTCTTGCTGGGGGTGGTGTTTCAGGGTTTAGGGCAGTGCAGTGGTATTCGGGCAGTGTAGGGGATCTTGCTGGGGCTGGTGTTTCAGGGTTTAGGGCAGTGCAGTGGTGTTCGGGCAGTGTAGGGGGTCTTGCTGGGGCTGGTGTTTCAGGGTTTAGGGTAGTGCAGTGGTGTTCGGGCAGTGTAGGGGGTCGTGCTGGGGCTGGTGTTTGAGGGTTTAGGGCAGTGCAGTGGTGTTCGGGCAGTGTAGGGGGTTGTGCTGGGGCTGGTGTTTCAGGGTTTAGGGCAGTGCAGTGGTTTTTGGGCAGTGTAGGCGGTCATGCTGGAGGTGGTGTTTCAGGGTTTAGGGCAGTGCAGTGGTGTTCGGGAAGTGTAGGGGGTCGTGCTGGGGGTGGTGTTTCAGGGTTTAGGGCAATGCAGTGGTGTTCGGGCAGTGTAGGGGGTTGTGCTGGGGCTGGTGTTTCAGGGTTTAGGGCAGAGCAGTGGTGTTCGGGCAGTGTAGGGGGTCGTGCTGGGGTGGTGTTTCAGGGTTTAGGGCAGTGCAGTGTTGTTCGGGCAGTGTAGGGGTTCTTGCTGGGGGTGGTGTTTCAGGGTTTAGGGCAGTGGTATTTGGGCAGTGTAGGGGGTCTTGCTGGGGGTGATGTTTCAGGGTTTAGGGCAGTGCAGTGGTGTTCGGGCAGTGTAGGGGTCTTGCTGGGGGTAGTGTTTCAGGGTTTAGGGCAGTGCAGTAGTGTTCGTGCAGTGTAGGGGGTCATGCTGGGGGTGGTGTTTCAGGGTTTAGGGCAGTGCAGTAGTGTTCGGGCAGTGTAGGGGGTCGTGCAGGGGTGGTGTTTCAGGGTTTAGGGCAGTGCAGTGGTGTTCGGGCAGTGTAGGGGGTCGTGCTGGGGGTGGTGTTTCAGGGTTTAGGGCAGTGCAGTGGTGTTCGGGCAGTGTAGTGGGTCGTGCAGGGGGTGGTGTTTCAGGGTTTAGGGCAGTGCAGTGGTGTTCGGGCAATGTAGGGGGTCGTGCTGGGGCTGGTGTTTCAGGGTTTAGGGCAGTGCAGTGGTGTTCGGGCAGTGTAGGGGGTCTTGCTGGGGGTGGTGTTTCAGGGTTTAGGGCAGTGGTGTTCGGGCAGTGTAGGGGTCTTGCTGGGGGTGATGTTTCAGGGTTTAGGGCAGTGCAGTGGTGTTCGGGCAGTGTAGGGGGTCTTGCTGGTTGTAGTGTTTCAGGGTTTAGGGCAGTGCAGTGGTGTTCGTGCAGTGTAGGGGGTCGTGCTGGGGATGGTGTTTCAGGGTTTAGGGCAGTGCAGTAGTGTTTGGGCAGTGTAGGGGGTCGTGCAGGGGGTGGTGTTTCAGGGTTTAGGGCAGTGCAGTGGTGTTCGGGCAGTGTAGGGTGTCATGCTGTGGGTGGTGTTTCAGGGTTTAGGGCAGTGCAGTGGTGTTCGGGCAGTGTAGGGGTCGTGCACGGGGTGGTGTTTCAGGGTTTAGGGCAGTGCAGTGGTGTTCGGGCAGTGTAGGGGGTCGTGCTGGGGCTGGTGTTTCAGGGTTTAGGGCAGTGCAGTGGTATTCGGGCAGTGTAGGGGGTCGTGCTGGGGCTGGTGTTTCAGGGTTTAGGGCAGTGGTGTTCGGGCAGTGTAGGGGGTCTTGCTGGGGGTGATCTTTCAGGGTTTAGGGCAGTGGAGTGGTCTTCGGGCAGTGTAGGGGGTCTTGCTGGGGGTAGTGTTTCAGGGTTTAGGGCAGTGCAGTGGTGTTTGGGCAGTGTAGGGGGTCGTGTTGGGGGTGGTGTTTCAGGGTTTAGGGCAGTGCAGTGGTGTTCGGGCAGTGTAGGGGGTCATGAAGGGGTTGGTGTTTCAGGGTTTAGGGCAGTGCAGTGGTGTTCGGGCAGTGTAGGGGTCGTGCTGGGGGTAGTGTTTTAGGGTTTAGGGTAGTGCAGTGGTGTTTGTGTAGTGTAGGGGGTCATGTTTTAGGGTAGTGCAGTGGTGTTTGGGTAGTGTAGGGGTCGTGCTGGGGGTATTGTTTTAGGATTTAGGTTAGTGCAGTGGTGTTTGGGTAGTGTAGGGGATCGTGCTGGGGGTAGTGTTTTAGGGTTTAGGGTAGTGCAGTGGTGTTTGTGTAGTGTTGGGGGTCGTGCTGGGTGTAGTGTTTTAGGGTTTAGGGTAGTGCAGTGGTGCTTGTGTAGTGTAGGGGGTCATGCTGGGGGTAGTGTTTTAGGGTTTAGGGTAGTGCAGTGGTGTTTGTGTAGTGTAGGGGGTCATGTTTTAGGGTAGTGCAGTGGTGTTTGGGTAGTGTAGGGGGTCGTGCTGGGGGTAGTGTTTTAGGTTTAGGGTAGTGCAGTGGTGTTTGTGTAGTGTAGGGGTCATGCTGGGGGTAGTGTTTTAGGGTTTAGGATAGTGCAGTGGTGCTTGTGTAGTGTAGGGGGTCGTGCTGGGGGTAGTGTTTTAGGGTTTAGGGTAGTGCAGTGGTGTTTGTGTAGTGTAGGGGGTCATGTTTTAAGATGCAACGCTCCAATACCTGACCAGTCTGCACTACATAAAACTGCAAAAACTAAAAATAAAAAGTGTTTTGCACACTTTTGTCATTGGGCTATATGTGGGCTACATCTGGGTAATATTTGTGCTACATTTGGGCTCTTTTTTCTCTGGTGGCCATCTTGGAAGACTTCTTTGTTATGAAGTTCCCTAATTTCCTCATTTACTGCAGTCTCCTCAGTAGGAAATGCTTTCAGTTTTTTACTTTGATTCCATGAAGAAGGCATTCAGATGTGTCTCACATTTGCCATAAATTCAGAATGTTAGCACTCTAGTTGCTCATTAGATCACTGTAGTAAAGCTACTGCTCACCAGGGAGTTAACTGGAAGTCTGCTGCTGGTATTGAAAGTGATTGTTTCAGTCTGCATGTCAGAATTTTCTAATGAAATAGAAGAGGATTTGAGATCTCACTTAAAACATGCCCTAATTTTTCTTTCTACAGCACTACCCATAATTTCTATGACAAAATGAACCCCATCATTTTGTTCCTTTTTAAATTAAATGTGTTAAGTGTTACCAGTTTATTCCAATCAAGATGGTTTCAGGTGTGCCATACTTTTGTCATAAGTAAGGCTGTTAGCACTCTAGTTGTTCTTTAGAACACTCTGGGAAGCTGCAGTAGAACACAAAGGCATCAACTGACAGGCTGCTCCTGTTGAAATATAACAGGAAGATATTTGAGATCTCACTTGAAACATGTCCTAATTTTTCTTTCTATAGCACTAACCATAATTTCTAAGACAAAATGAACCCCATCAACGTATCTTCGCGAAATTTTCAAACTTTGTGGCCCGCTCCGGTCCGCTCCTACCCTGAAAGTCTCGGGGGATTCGCCAAGCGGGGGCCGAGAAAAAGGGGGGTCCCAAAACGTGTTTTCCCCATGCATTTTCCCATAGGAAACTTTAGACACGGCTACAGCCTGAACTGCTGAACGGAATTACACCAAATTTGGCAAAGAGGTAGTTCTTGGTTCAGAAAGAACCCTTTTTGTTAAATGGTGTAAATCCGCTCAGTAGTTGCTGAGAAAATGAAAAGTAAAAAGTTAGTGATATCTATGGCCGAGTAGGGTCCGCGTACCCTCCCGATCACGAGCTGCATGTTAATTGGTTGTCAGCTGGCTGTCAACATTCCGATTCAGGAAATGTTGGCAGCCATTTTGTCCCTCGGTAGAACCGAGGGACAGAAACAAGTGCGCAAAGCGCACAAAGGGGGCAGGGTAGAAACACCCTGACCCCCTAGGTTTGCTCAGGGGGTCCCACAAGGACCCCCTGGGCAAAAAAAAAAAAGTTTTTTTAAAAATCGGCAGGATGCGCTCAGGGTGCGCTAATCCTGCCGGAAACATCGAGCGCGGTCTCCGCGCTTCGATAGCAATGGCCCCGGGTGGCCCAAGTCCCGGGGGCATGGTGGGGGATAATTTAATGTGTGGGGCCTCAAGGGCCCCCAAGCCCCGGGGACCGCCACCCCCGGCTTTTTAAAAATGGTGCGGGAGGGCTCTGAGCCTTCCGCAGCCCCGGGACCACCACCTCCCGGGGCTTTTTTTAAATAATTATTAAACCTGTGTGGGGGCTCCAGCCCCCACACGCCCGGGACCACCACCTCCCGGGGCACTAAACATTTTAATATGGGGGTCCGTTACGGACCCCAGAGCCCCGGGGACCACCACCTCCCCGGGGCTGTGTACTGAATGGGAGGGGGCCGCGCGGCCCCCTCCTGGAGCCCTTGATGGCCCTGGGGACCACCACCCCCAGGGCCGGCTCCTGCAGTGTCCCGGGGTGCCTACCCCGGGACACTGTAGTTTGCTATGGCAGGACGGGAGCCTCGCGGCTCCCGTCCTGCCATAGCAAACTGCTTTGGATATTGGAAGAGAGAGCAGGAAACCTGCTCTCTCTTCCAATATCCAAAGCGATTGCTTTTCCACATGGGGAGCAGCATGTCAGCTGCTCCCCATGTGGAACAGCAATGCCGGCTCCCAAGGGACGTGGGGAGCCGGCGGGACTGTGGGGGATTGGGGACCTCCCCACAGTCCCCAACGGAGAGGCCAGCCCCGGGGCTGGGGTCCCCGGGCAAGTAGTGGCTCGGGAGGGGCCACGCGGCCCCCTCCCCAAAAAAGAGAAAAATTAAAAAAAAAAAAAAAATGGAAAGGCCGGCCCCGGGAGATGGGGTCCCCGGGGCCTTAAATGGCCAGAGGAGGGGGCCACGCTGCCCCCTCAAAAAAATAAATATAGAGGCCATGCCCCGGGGGATGGGGTCCCCGGGGCCAATACAGGCCCAGGGAAGGGGGCCACGCGGCCCCCTTCCCGTTTTTTTTAAGGTAATTTAAAAAGGGGTAAGGCCCTGGGGGATGGGGTCCCCAGGGCCCAAAAAGAAAAAAGGAAGGGGGCCACACAGCCCCCCTTCAGGGGAGAAGAAAAAAAAAAACGATCGGGCCCGCAGGCCCCGCCCCTTCCTTCACCACTCTGCAAACGCGCCCCTGGCGCGTTTGCAGAGGGGGAACGAATCCCCTTGAATACTGGGGGTCCCTGAGGCCAACTAGCCCACCAGGTACCTCCAGTATGCGCCAGGGGCTGCCTTGCAGAGAGGTGTACAGAGGCCACGCCCCTTTTACACCTCTCTGCAACGCAGCTCTGTGGCGCTTTTGAGGTATATGGTGGGCTAGTTGGACTCCGGGGACCCTCAGGATTCAAGGGGACTTAATCCCCCAACTTAAAACGCGCCACGGGGCGCGTTTGCACAGTGGTGAAGGGGAGGGCGGGGCTTCAGGTGACATGTGTGCAAACAGGCCCCGTGGCGCGTTTTAAGATGGGGAATTAAATCCCCTTCAATCCTGAGGGTCTCTGGGGGCCAACTAGCCCAACAGGTACATCCAGAATGCGCCACAGAGCTGCGTTGCAGAGAGGTGTAAAAGGGGTGTGGCCTCTCTACACGTCTCCTGCAACGCAGCCCCCTGGCGCATATTGGAGGTTCCTGGTGGTCTAGTTGGCCCCTAGGGACCCTCAGGATTCAAGGGGACTTAATCCCCCAACTTAAAACGCGCCACGGGGCGCGTTTGCAAAGATGTCACCTCAGGCCCCACCCCCTCCCTTCACCATTGTGCAAATATTCCTCTAAAATCAGCCGAAATAGGAATTCCGATTTACTCACCTGTTATAAGGAGAGACCTCAGTGCTGTATCTTTCAGCCCAGTACTGGTCCTGAAAAGTAATTTTAACCGTACTTACCAGTAACTTGAATTTCCTTCCATAGGCTAACATTGACTGGTTTCACTTGGAAATTCTTCTAAGTGTGGAGTTTTGGAACTTTAAAATATTCCTCTAAAATCAGCCGAAATACGAATTCCGATTTACTCACCTGTTATCAGGAGAGACCTCAGTGCTGCATCTTTCAGCCCAGTACTGGTCCTGAAAAGTAATTTTAACCGTACTTACCGGTAACTTGAATTTCCTTCATAGGCTAACATTGACTGGTTTCACTTGGAAATTCTTCTAAGTGTGGAGTTTTGGAACTTTAAAATATTCCTCTAAAATCAGCCGAAATACGAATTCCGATTTACTCACCTGTTATCAGGAGAGACCTCAGTGCTGCATCTTTCAGCCCAGTACTGATCCTGAAAAGTAATTTTAACCGTACTTACCGGTAACTTGAATTTCCTTCATAGGCTAACATTGACTGGTTTCACTTGCAAATTCTTCTAAGTGTGGAGTTTTGGAACTTTAAAATATTCCTCTAAAATCAGCCGAAATACGAATTCCGATTTACTCACCTGTTATCAGGAGAGACCTCAGTGCTGCATCTTTAAGCCCAGTACTGATCCTGAAAAGTAATTTTAACCATACTTACCGGTAACTTGAATTTCCTTCATAGGCTAACATTGACTGGTTTCACTTGGAAATTCTTCTAAGTGTTGATTTTTGAAACATACAAATATTCCTCTAAAATCAGCCGAAATACGAATTCTGATTTACTCACCTGTTATCAGGAGAGACCTCAGTGCTGCATCTTTCAGCCCAGTACTGGTCCTGAAAAGTAATTTTAACCGTACTTACCAGTAACTTGAATTTCCTTCCATAGGCTAACATTGACTGGTTTCACTTGGAAATTCTTCTAAGTGTGGAGTTTTGGAACTTTAAAATATTCCTCTAAAATCAGCCGAAATACGAATTTCGATTTACTCACCTGTTATCAGGAGAGACCTCAGTGCTGCTTGTTTCAGCCCAGTACTGATCCTCAAAAGTAATTTTAACCGTACTTACCGGTAACTTGAATTTCCTTCATAGGCTAACATTGACTGGTTTTCAGCAAAAAAGTTTCAGTGTTGATTTTCACAAACTACAAATATTCCTTAAAAATCGACAGTATGACTTAAACGCATTCTTTCAACTGTTTACAGGAGATGCACCAGTGCTGGATCCAGGATCCAACACTGAGTAAGAAAAAGTAACGATAACAGTTTTTACCTGCTAAGTGAATTTCCTTCCATAGGATAACATTGGTGATTCTATGAGAAAAAGTTTCAAAGTGTCAACTTTTAAAATACAATAATATTCCTTAAAAATCACGACTGTAACCAAAACGCTTTTACTCAACTGTTTACAGGAGATGTCCCAGGACTGAATCTAGGATCCAGTCCTGTGGTTAGAAAAGTAATCCATAAAGTAACTAATTGCATTTAACTAGAAATTCACATTGAGCTGAATGTTGCATTGTGTTTGAAAATGTGTTGCCCATTGCAACAACTGTAACTACTGTACTTAAAAGTCTATTGCCTATCTGCAAAGTATTTAAACTAAAGTAATTCATTAAGAGAAAGTATTTTTTGTAATGTAATGTATAATGTAATTACAATGTAATTTAAATAATAAAATATGTAAAAAAAAATTGTTTCTAAAAATGTAGTAAATCAGTATTTTAAAAATGTATATAACAATTAATACATTTAAAAATTGTCATTTACAAAACCTTTGAAATTCACTGAAAAAACCGTAGGTTTCAGACATGTTATAGTTACAAATTAGCATTTAAAAACCTTTGAAATTCACTGAAAAAACCATAGGTTTCAGGGACGTTATAGTTACAAATTAGCATTTAAAAAACCTTTGAAATTCACTGAAAAAACCATAGGTTTTAGGGACAGTTATAGTTAGTTGGACATTGCACTCGTACAAAACCCGTGAAATTCCCCCGTTATAGTTAGTCCAGCTAACTATAACTCGCGCCCCGCAATGCACTGCTGATGACGTCACATATTACATCACTCATGACATGGTCAGTGACATCACTGATGACATCACTGATGACATCTCAAATGACATCACTGATGACATCACTGATGACATCATCCATGTGATAATTTCATGCATCTTCTCACACCCTAATATAACCTTTGATACACCCACTCTAAAGTACAGACTGCCATTCGCAAAACCATAGACACTCCAACACCAATAACTACATACCCACTCACTGATTCTTAGGTCTACGCACACATCCACTCACTCACCCGAACAGTCACTCATATTTACGGTCACTCAGTACAGGACTATCATATGCACTCATACTCCTATATAGACACTCAAACACCGCCACTCATCCATAGAGGTACTCACACACCTAGTCAGTCATGCAAATAATTAAACACACTACCATTTACTCACCTATACAGTTATACACACACCAGCTCACTTACTCATACAAATACTAGCACATTCTTACGCTCTTATACAATCACTGATACAAGCACACACTCATCCATACAGCCACTATCACAATCAGTCACTCTTGCTTATAGCTATTTATATACTCCAACACACATATATACTGCCTTTCACATATGTAGTTACTCACACATGTACCACTGGGACATACATTCACTCACTAACACACTCTTACACACACTTACCCACCCATACAGTCTATCACAGATGCACTCTTGAAACCATCCACCCAGTGAATCACCCACTCACACATCTATGCACAGAGTCGCACACACCCCTCCCACACAAACACTCAGGCACCCATACAGATACTCACACAAGCATTCAATAACTCATATAGACACTCATGTAGCTATTCTCAAACACATGCAGCCACTTACACAGCAACAGACAGACGGATACAGACATTCACCCAGTTTAGTCACTAACCCATGCATTCAGTAAGATACGTTAAATCACTCACTTATACAGTCAGTCACGCACCTACTAAATCATCCATACAGACACTTACACACCCACTCATTCTTCAATACGTCTTTTCCTATATATATTAAAAATATTTAAACTTTACAGAAACACACAGTCACTGGATGATGTCATCAGTGATGTCATCAGTGATGTCATTTGAGATGTCATCAGTGATGTCATCAGTGATGTCACTGACCATGTCATGAGTGATGTAATATGTGACGTCATCAGCAGTGCATTGCGGGGCGCGAGTTATAGTTAGCTGGACTAACTATAACGGGGAATTTCACGGGTTTTGTACGAGTGCAATGTCCAACTAACTATAACTGTCCCTAAAACCTATGGTTTTTTCAGTGAATTTCAAAGGTTTTTTAAATGCTAATTTGTAACTATAACGTCCCTGAAACCTATGGTTTTTTCAGTGAATATATATATATATA
>CAWUFW010029953.1:0-18080 GCA_963921515.1 Calotriton arnoldi
CTGGTGCCACCAGGAGGTTGGTTATACCTCTAAAGTTCAGGGCTTCCTATTGACCCTAGCCCATGATATTCCCTTGGCAGGTCACCTGGGCCAGAACAAGACTTGGGACAGAATTGTCCCTCACTTTCACTGGCCCCACATGTCTGAAGACACCAAGGAGTTTTGTCGCTCCTGTGTAACCTGCCAGGCCAGTGGCAAGGCAGGTGGCACTACAAAGGCCCCCTGATACCACTACCTGTGGTGGGGGTGCCCTTTGAAAGGGTAGGGATTGACATTGTTGGTCCCATGGATCCCCAAACAGCATCTGGACACAGGTTTATCCTGGTGGTAGTGGATCATGCCACCATGTACCCAGAAGCTATTCCCCTCAGGACCACTACAGCACCTGTGGTGGCAAGGGCCCTCCTGGGAATTTTCTCAAGAGTGGGCTTTCCTAAGGAGGTAGTATCAGACAGGGGTGCTAACTTCATGTCTGTGTACTTAAAAGCAATGTGGAAGGAGTGTGGAGTGACCTATAAGTTCACCACACCCTATCACCCACAATGCAATGGTTTAGTTGAGAGATTCAACAAAACCTTGAAGGGCATGATTAAAGGGCTCCCAGAAAAGCTTAGGCGAAGATGGGACATACTCTTGCCCTGCCTTTTATTTGCATATAGGGAGGTGCCTCAGAAGGGGGTTGGTTACAGCCCTTTGAACTTCTGTTTGGCCACCCTGTGAGGGGTCCACTGTGCTTGGTGAAGGAAGGATGGGAGTTACCTCTCAAGCCCCCAAAGCAAGACATAGTGGACTATGTACTTGGTCTCCGCTCCAGGATGGCTGAGTATATGAAAAAGGCAACTAAAAACCTTGAGGCTAGCCAGGAACTTCAAAAAGCCTGGCATGACCAAAAGGCTGTTCTGACTGTTTACCAGCCAGGACAGAAGGTGTGGGTGTTGGAGCCAGTGGCCCCAGCAGCTCTCCAAGACAAATGGAGTGGACCCCACACTATTGTTGAGCAGAAGGGTGAGGTTACCTACTTAGTAGACCTATGAACACCCAGGAGTCCCCACAGGGTTCTCCATGTCAACAGGTTAAAACCATATGTGGACAGGGCAGACATGGGCTTGCTCATGGCTACTGATGAAGGGCAGGAGGAAGAGAGTGACCCACTCCCTGACCTGCTCTCACAGAACCCTGACGATGGGTCAGTTGATGGTGCAGGCCTTGGCAGGCAGCCTCACTACTCCAGCAGCAAACTGATTGTAGACAGGTGCTCAATCAGTTTAGACACATGTTTTCACTGACACCCAGTCAGACCACCTGGTGCACTCATGAAGTGGACACTGGGGACAGTCTGCCTATTAAAAATAAGATTTATAGGCAACCTGACCATGTCAGGGACTGTATCAGGACTGAAGTCCAGAAAATGTTGGATTTGGGAGCTATTGAACCCTCAGATAGCCCTTGGGCTAGTCCAGTGGTCCTTGTGCCAAAACCTCACACCAGTGGTGGAAAAAGAGAGATGAGGTTTTGTGTGGACTACAGGGGTCTCAATGCAGTCACTAGGACTGATGCCCATCCAATACCAAGGGCAGCTGAGCTCATAGATACTTTGGCCTCAGCCAAATATCTCAGCACATTTGACTTGACAGCTGGCTACTGGCAGATCAGACTAGCTGATACTGCAAAGCCCAAAACAGCATTCTCAACCCCTAGTGGGCATTATCAATTTGTGGTGATGCCCTTTGGTCTGAAGAATGCACCTGCCACTTTCCAGAGGCTGGTGAATACAGTTCTCACAGGTCTGGAAGCCTATAGTGCAGCATATCTAGATGATATTGCTGTCTTTAGCTCCACCTGGGAGGATCACCTGGTCCACCTCAGGAATGTTTTACAGGCCCTGCAAAAGGCAGGCCTGACTATCAAGGCCACTAAGTGCCAGATAGGGCAGAGTCAGGTTGTGTACCTGGGCCACCTTGTGGGTGGAGGCCAGGTTCAACCTTTGCAGAGCAAGATCCAGACTATCATGGACTGGACTGCTCCCACTACCCAGACTCAGGTGAGAGCCTTCTTAGGCCTGACTGGGTACTATAGGAGATTTGTCAAGGGGTATGGATCAATAGTGACACCCCTGAATGACTTAACTTCTAAGAAAATGCCCAAAAAAGTTCAGTGGACAGTTAGCTGTCAGAAGGCATTTGATTACCTGAAGCAGGCCATGTGCACTGCTCCCATTCTACAGAGTCCTGATTACTCCAAGAAGTTCATTGTTCAAACTGATGCATCTGAATTGGGGGTAGGGGCTGTACTGTCACAATTGAATGAAGAAGGTCAGGATCAGCCAGTAGCTTTTATTAGCAGAAGGCTGACCCCTAGAGAGAAACGTTGGTCAGCCATAGAGAGGGAGGCCTTTGCTGTGGTCTGGGCTCTGAAGAAGTTGAGGCCATACTTGTTTGGTACACACTTCCTGGTTCAGACAGACCATAAGCCCCTCTTATGGCTAAAACAAATGAAGGGTGAAAACCCCAAACTGCTTAGGTGGTCCATTTCCTACAGGGGATGGACTTTACAGTGGAACATAGACCTGGGAGTAACCATGCCAATGCAGATGGACTCTCTAGGTACTTCCACTTAGAACATGAAGACTTAACTGGGCAAGGTTAGTTTAATGTCCCTACGTTTGGGGGGTTGTGTAGGAGAGTAGGATCTGCTTCACATGGGTACCCCCACTTTTTGCTGATGCTTCACTGTTTTTCGACATTAGTCTGGCTGGGGCCCTGCTAATCAGAACCCCAGCCTAGCTGCTTCCTCTCTAAAATGGTTTCCATGTGCCTTAGGCACATCACTGATTGGAATCTGGAGTGCCCTTATAAGTCCCTAGTATATGGTATACTATGTACCAAGGGCATAGGTACCTCAGAGGCCTACCAGGGGCTGCAGCTTGTATTATGCCACCCCTGGAAGGCCATCCAAACTGACACCACAGGTCTGCTACTGCAGCCTGGGTAAGGTGGTGCATGCACCCCTTACTGTGATATAGGTTACCTATATCACTAAATACATACACACATATAAACCTATAAGTCACTCCTATGGCAGGCCTTATCAATCCTGAAGGCAGAGTGCGTGGTTCCTATGTGAGAGGGTGCCCCTGCATGAGCAGGGCCCTCTGCAGCATTCGGAGACCCTTCTCTGATGCTGTTTGTAGTGCAGCCTGACCATATACTCTTAGGCGCATTATAACCTCGCGTTAAATGCTAACTTTGGAATGGCTGCACCTAAACATGTCGTGTTTGGTGTCAAACATCTTGGAATACTACCCCCGCCAATTCTGGTGGCGGGGGTAGCATTCCACCCTTCTAGAGGGAAAGACATGTTAACTCTGGCTAGCCCGGTAACTTCTTTCTAAAGCCCTGGCATCACAAAATGGATGCTGCTGCCACAGACACGAGTCTGGCCTCCTGCTGCTGGACGAAACTCCGGCAGGGGAGGCCTGGACAATAGGTTTCCTGTCCCAGGGAGGTGTGACCACCTCCCCAGACAGGATAATGTGTATTGGGGCTGGGCGGGAGCACTTTCGGGTGCTTTGAAGTCCTGCACTGGGGGCACATTTGGTGTCCCTGTGCATACCCCAGTTCAAACCGGATCAGGGGCTTGCAGCCCCTGCTTTGGCACGAACTGGACAAAGGGAAAGGGGTGTAGCCACCCCTCTGCCCTGACCCACCCATAGGTGGGGCCACAGAGTAGTCCAACCCCTAAACCATGGTATAAGTATAGGAACCCAGTCCTTAGGACTTTAGATTATCCCTGGACGAAACTCTGAAACTGAATCCTGGACCTTCGACGCTCTACCCAAGACTAGAGGACAGAAGAATCTCCCTTGGGGTCAAGGAGTGACTCCCCTGCTTGGCAGGTACCAAAGACGCATCTGTCCGGTCTGCATTTCTGAAGCTCCTGTCGGACGCCGAAGTCTTCGCATCACCAGAGGTGGATTCTCAGACTTCCCCGAGGCTACCCTGAGTCCCCAGCAAAGCTGAGGCCCGTAGCTATCATGGGTAACGTGAGACCGTGACCCCTGGACACCGAGCACACTTGCAAGTGCATCCTCTTCTGGGTCTCCCACAAAGTCGTGCTTTGGCTCCGAGTAGCCCTAGCCTCCAGCACCAACTGCACTGAAGATCACTGGCCTCCACTCCACGAGTGTCCTGTGAGCCAGATCCACGTGCGACGTCTCGAGGCTCCTTCGCGGTCGCTAGCCCATTGGCTAGTAGCCCTTCACGAAGGCCAATCTTTTTCTTCTTGGGCATCCTGGTTGCTCCAGGCCTGCCCTCACTTACCCTTGCTGGGTGAGTTCCCCAGACCTTGCTGGTCTGCACCATCGACGATCTTCATCTTTACCGAGACTTGCCGTTGCCAAGGTTTGTTGGGTCCAATCCAGTCGCCGACACCTCAGCACTCGACAGACATTGTGTACCAGCCCGAATCCTGCTCCTGGTTGCCGACAACGCCTCCTGGACCTCGTGGCTGAAGAGTCAAGACGACTGTCACCGCATCTGAAGCAAGCGACTTCGGTGGGCATCTGTCCATCGCCTTCCTGGTCACTGGCTAGTGACCCAGACTCTGTCCCCTCTGCTTTCAGGTTCTTCAGATCTCCGATCCACTCTTGGATCCACCCGGACACTTTCCACTTGGTCGCCAGCAGCACTTTGCAGCAGATCGCCATTCAAATCGACGACGAAAGGCACCTATGCACCCGGCTTCCCTGGGTGAGGTAACACGAGTACTCTGGTGCTCCCGTGGGTAGAGACTCTTCAAAGTACTAGTTCTCAAAGGGTTTGCTCCAAGTCCTCCTTTAAGTGTCCCTTTTCTTTAATTTCCTGATCGCGACTTTCTCCATAGAAGTCAACGGCGTATCGCGGTAGTGTATTTACACTGCACGCGTCCCTCGTGGGTCCCCTGTGTCACTACCTTGGGTGGTTCCTTGTGGTCCAAGCACTTCTAGAGGCTCTAGGCCTAGTGTCTAGTTCAGTCGTGGTTCTTATACCACTTTATTGGTATATGGTTTGGTACGCCCCTAGGGCCCAAACGTGTATTTGTGCTATTACTGTGTTTAAATAACTTATAACTTGTGTATTTCGAACTCTAGCCTCATAAAGAGACTAGAGGGGTGTGTTTAGCAATAAATACATATATTTTGAATATATACCTGGTGTGGTGCTCTTTCATTTGATCACTCAAGAGATTATAGACTGGTAAAACAAGCTGCTTTACATTCCTTCAAGACTTAGCCTGAAGGCTGCTCTCCATAGCTACCACTAGGATAGCTTTCAATAAGGTTGTCTTTAACCTATCTCCAATAAGGGGTTGTTTGGAGTGGTGCAAGGTGCCCACTATAATTAGTGGACAGCATATGCCAGGCCAACTTCTCACAAGGAGGCTCTTAAACAACTACATAAGAATGAGCACTACACCCCCATTTCCAAAAAACAGTACAAAAGCAATATTGCATCCTTCTACGAACTTCTGACAAAATGGAAAGATGTAGGAATGCTAGAAATGGAGGATTACAATTTCTTAAAATGCGAATACTCTGAACTAGCAACCTTCTATCATCTACCGAAGGTCCATAAGGACAGGAACTTCCCACCAGGACGCCCAATAGTATCATCCAAAAACAGCCTATTGGAGAATACGTCAAAGTATATAGATTACTTCATTGCTCCAATAGTTAAAGACTTGAGTTCCTACATAAGGGACACAAAGGATTTCGTTAGGATCATTGAAGGGACACGATGGGAACAGGACGTGCTGCTAATCACACTAGACATTACAAGCCTCTACACCTGCATCTCACATGACAAAGGCCTGGAAGCTGTAAAATTCTTTCTACAAAAGAGACCCCTGAAATTTCAAGAACATAACCAACTTCTGATGGAGTTAATGCAATTCTGTCTGAATAATAACATTTTTACCTTTGCAGGACAACTGTACCTACAAAAACAGGATACCGCCATGGGCACGTGCTTCGCCCCCAGTTATGCGAACCTTTGCATTGGCTGGTGGGAGAAGCATGTGGCCTGGGCGGGTGCCAATGAGAAATGGGTCAATAGCGTGGCCCTTTGGACACGGTATATTGATGATTTATTTATTATTTGGAGAGGCCCCCAAGAGGAGGCGGAGGAGTATGTAAGATCATTGAATGACAATGATCCGAATTTGAGTTTCACGAGTTGTATTGACAAGCAGGAGGTGGTTTACCTTGATCTTAGAGTGTATGTAGAAGAAGACACTTTACACACTGCACTTTATCGTAAACCCACCGCGGGAAACTCAATCCTACGCTGACAGTTATCATCACCGAAGTGTAATTAATAACATCCCCTTCGGGGAATTTCTGAGAATAAAAAGAAATTGCTCCACTCACCATGAGTACAGTACAGCTAAGGGAAAAACAAGACAGAGATTTCTCAAAAGAGGGTACTGCAAGGGAATTTTAGACAATGCAGAGAGAAGGAGTGATGCAATACATCGCAATCATCTCCTAGTTGAAAAAGATGGGGAAACTGAATCAGAGAGGAGAAAGTTGCAGGAAAACAAAAAAGTAAGAGTGATCACAGATTATACAGACAAGTCTTCAGAATTGTTCCAAATCCTCAGAAGGAATTGGCGCATCCTGAAGTCTGACAACGTGATCGGCAGCCTTATATCTGATGCACCACTGATAACGTACAGAAGGGGCACCTCACTGAGAGACCATCTGGTCAGGAGTCATTACAGAGCAAAACCCAACAAATGGGATCCAGTCAGAGGGTTCTACCCATGCACCAGGTGCAAGGCCTGTAGAAACAGCAGTAAGGTAAAAGAATATAACATACCGGTTAGGAAAACGAAAATGCAGTTGAATAAATTCATGAACTGCAACTCTTACTACACCGTGTACTGTTTGGAATGCCCATGTGGCAAACAGTACATGGGAAGTACCATTCACCCCACAAAGAAAAGGATTCTGGAGCACCTTCGGGCAATTACTAATAAGGATCCGACATATCCGGTTGCCCGACATTTTGAACTTGAACATAACAGCAATTGTAATCTGTTAAGATTATTTTGCTTAGACCAGGTGGAAAAAGATGAGAGAGGGGGAGATAGTGTGAGAAAATTACGCACCCTAGAATCTAGGTATATCATTGAATTACAGAGTAAGACCCCAAGAGGCCTGAACAATGTGGATAGATATAGGCTAAAGCACCTTTATAGGCCTCACTATAAGTGTGCTTTTCATGTTCTTGAAGGAGCAATTTAAAACGCCCATTCAGGGCTGTATCCCTGAGGCAAATGTGGGAATTAGTGTCTGCTAACCGCTGAGTTAGAGCTCTACCAGAGATCTGTATTGTTATTGAGACGGACAAGGTTGGATTTGTAAATATAATTTTGTATTTCATTTCTTGCGAATTGTCCATCCATTTATTGATACACAGACAGAAGGATGCTCTTTTAACCTTGTATAGAATATGATTGATTACTGTTCTATTGAGCAAGTTCCTACGACACACAATGTGGTAGATAATATTGTTATAAGGGAGGAACTTCAAAACCTATAGAACTTATGAGGATGATCTCCGATACACAATGATAAGGGTGGTAATATAAGCATTAGATGTTTACTGAATCTGCTGAGCATTAGGTAATACCTTATAATCACATGGTGAGAATTGTATATACTTTATTTTGCGCTATGTACACCGCAATACGGCCGACATTCAAATATGTAAAGAATATGATTTTGACCATTCAGGGCGTAACTTACAGTGATGAGATCATTGATTGAGTTGACCGGCATATGAAATGGAAATCAGAAGGATGTACATATTAGCACAATAGATGCAATTAACTGTGTTGAATATATATACCCTATTCCAGGTTAAAGATACACCTACACTGGATACATTATATGTTCCAAGATGGCCACCATGGTATCCCTATAAAGACTCCTTCACTTTCACTGTCACTGACTTCCGGTTTTGAAATGTACAAACTTTATTTAAATGTGGACAGGAATGAATTAATTGTTGACACTGAGGAAGGCGAACGTGCCGAAACGTGTCTGTCATCCTGGTTGTGGTGGAATAAACTATTGGAAGTTATAATTGCTCCAGAGTACGCTCATATTTGTACTATTGTCAGGACAGGCGATAGTGGTTATTGGATTCATTCCGCAATCCACCTTGCGGTGAGCGGCACCCGTGGCAAGTGGCGCGACGGCTGGTGGACTGGTGTTGTGGTATATATATATATATATTCACTGAAAAAACCATAGGTTTCAGACACGTTATAGTTAGAAATTAGCATTTAAAAACCTTTGAAATTCAATGAAAAACCATAGGTTTCAGACACCTTATAGTTAGAAATTAACATTTAAAAAACCGATGAAATTCACTTAAAAACCATAGGTTTCAGGGACGTTATAGTTAGAAATTAGCATTTAAAAACCTTTGAAATTCACTGAAAAAACCATAGGTTTCAGACACGTTATAGTTAGAAATTAGCATTTAAAAAACCTTTGAAATTCAATGAAAAAACCATAGGTTTCAGACACCTTATAGTTAGAAATTAGCATTTAAAAAACCGATGAAATTCACTGAAAAAACCATAGGTTTCAGGCACGTTATAGTTAGAATTTAGCATTTAAAAAACCTTAGAAATTCACTGAAAAAACCATAGGTTTTAGGGACAGTTATAGTTAGTTGGACATTTCACTCGTACAAAACCATAGAAATTCCCCCGTTATAGTTAGTTCAGCTAACTATAACTCGCGCCCCCGCAATGCACTGCTGACGACGTCACATATTACATCACTCATGACATGGTCAGTGACATCACTGATGACATCACTGATGACATCTCAAATGACATCACTGATTACATCATCCATGTAATAATTTGATGCATCTTCTCACACCCTAATATAACTTTTGATACACTCACTCTAAATTACAGACTGCCATTGTCAAAACCATAGACACTCCAACACCAATAACTACATACACACTCACTGATTCTTAGGTCTACACACACATCCACTCACTCACCCGTACAGTCACGCATACTTACGGTCACTCAGTACAGGACTATCATATGCACTCATACGCCTATATAGACACTCACACACCGTCACTCATCCATAGAGGTACTCACACACCTAGTCAGTCATGCAAATAATTAATAACACTTCCATTTAGTCACCTATATAGTTATACACACACCAGCTCACTTACTCATACAAATACTAGCACATTCTTACGCTCTTATACAATCACTGATACAAGTACACACTCATCCATACAGCCACTATCACAATCACTCACTCTAAGCTTATAGCTATTTATATACTCCAACACACATATATACTGCCTTTCACATATGTAGTTACTCACACATGTACCACTGGGACATATATTCACTCACTAACACACTCTTACACACACTTACCCACCCATACAGTCTATCACAGATGCACTCTTGAAACCATCCACCCAGTGAATCACCCACTCACACATCTATGCACAGAGTCGCACACACCCCTCCCACACAAACACTGAGGCACCCATACAGATACTCAGAGAACCATTCAATAACTCATATAGACACTCATGTAGCTATTCACAAACACATGCAGCCACTTACACAGCAACAGACAGACGGATACAGACATTCACCCAGTTTAGTCACTAACCCATGCATTCAGTAAGATACGTTAAATCACTCACTTATAGAGTCAGTCACGCACCTACTAAATCATCCATACAGACACTTAGACACCCACTCATTCTTCAATACGTCTTTTCCTATATATATTAAAAATATTTAAACTTTACAGAAACACACAGTCACTGGATGATGTCATCAGTGATGTCATTTGAGATGTCATCAGTGATGTCATCAGTGATGTCACTGACCATGTCATGAGTGATGTAATATGTGACGTCATCAGCAGTGCATTGCGGGCGCGAGTTATAGTTAGCTGAACTAACTATAACAGGGGAATTTCACGGGTTTTGTACGAGTGAAATGTCCAACTAACTATAACTGTCCCTAAAACCTATGGTTTTTTCAGTGAATTTCAAAGGTTTTTAAATGTTAATTTCTAACTATAACGTGTCTGAAACCTATGGTTTTTTCAGTGAATTTCAAAGGTTTTTTAAATGCTAATTTCTAACTATACCGCCCCTAAAACCTATGGTTTTTTCAGTGAATACATATATATATATATATATTCACTGAAAAAAACATAAGTTTCAGGCACGTTATAGTTAGAAATTAGCATTTAAAAACCATAGAAATTAACTGAAAAAACCATAGGTTTCAGGAACGTTATAGTTAGTTGGACATTTCACTTGTACAAAACCATAGAAATTTCGGCGTGATAGTTAGTTCAGCTAACTATAACTCGCGCCCCCGCAATGCACTGCTGATGACGTCACATATTACATAATTCATGACATGGTCAGTGACATCACTGATGACATCATCCAGTGACTGTGTGTTTCTGTAAAGTTTAATTTTGTTTTATATATATGCCAAGCTGTATTGAGGAATGAGTGGGTGTATAAGTGTCTGTATGGAGGATTTAGTAGGTACGTGACTGACTGTATAAGTGAGTGATTAAATGTGTCTCACTGAATGCATGGGTTAGTGACTAAACTGTGTGAAAGTCTGTATCAGTCTGTCTGTTGTTGTGTAAGCTGCTGCATGGGTTGGTGAGTAGCTGCATGAGTGTCTATATGGGTTATTGATTGCTTGCCTGAGTATTTGTAAGGCTGCCTGAGTGTGTGTGTGGGTGGGTGGGAGGTGTGTGACTCTGTGCATAGATGTGTGAGTGGTTGATTCACTGGGTGTATGGGTTCAAGAGTGCATGTGGAAACAGCTGTATGGGTGGGTGAGTGTGTGTATGGATGTGTTGGTGAGTGAATGGATGTCTCAGTGGTACATGTGCAAGTAACTACATATGTAAAAGGCAGTATATGTGAGTGATGGTGTATATAAATAACTATATGTGAGAGTCAGTAATTGTGAGAGTGGCTGCATGGATGAGTGTGTATTTCTATCAGTGATTCTATAAGAGAGTAATTATGTGTTAGTATCTGTATGAATAAGTGAGATTGTGTCTGTATAACTGTATAGGTGAGTAAATGGAAGTATGATTGATTCTTTTCATGACTGACTAAGTGTGTGAGTAACTCTGGATATGTGGCAGTGTGTGAGTGTCTGTATAGGTGTATGAGTGCATATGATAGTGTTGTATTGATGAGTGACTGCATGTATGAGTAACTGTATGGGTGAATGAGTGGATGTGTGTGTAGACCTAGGAATCAGTTAGTGCGTATTTAGTAACTGGTATTGATGTGTCTATTTTTTCGAAAATGGTAGTCTGTATTTTAGAGTGGGTGTATCAAAGATTATATTCAGGTGTGAGGAGGTGCATCAGATTTTCACGTGGATGATGTCATCAGATTTCTGGGAGGGATCACCCTTGTGAAACCAGTTACGGGACATATTCAGAACACTCCTACCCGGACTGAGAAATATGGCAATTTAATACAGAAAATATACACAGGACAGTCTATCAGAAATAAGTCTGCCCTGATGGGTACCAGTCTCCGCTCATTTTCACCACTTGTGATGATTATTTAAAAAGGGTACCTCACCAGTGAAATCCGTTGAGACCATTTCCATGTCTTTCAACTCTGATCAGACTTGGACTGGTCAGTTACATTAACGGTTGGAATCCAATCTATTCTGATTTTTATGTGGGTCCACGTGAAGATGTCTGATTTTTCAGAATATCCTCAGCAGTACCCCTTGGATGTGTTTGTAATATGTTGCTATCTGGTATAGGTCCTGATGAAGGTGGTGTCTATGTCTTTTGATCCACCGAAACGCGCGTCGACCATTGGCCACTGACCATTGATCACTGTCGGTCAGCATTGGCTGTCTACAGCTCTGATCTTTTGGTCTTAGAGACTCCTAACATCTTTTAGTCTACAGATAGTTGTGATTTTCGGATGGGATATGATTGTGGCTGTAAGTGTATGAATGTAACTTAGTATGTATGACATTGGTATATATATATGTTTTTCATTATTTGTCTTTCATTCAGGGGTAATGTCTAATGTTTGTATATGAAATTTGGTGTTGATATTGTTTTGTTTACATGTTTATTAGATCTTTTAAGATTATTGTTAATTTTTAATAAAAATTGCACACAATACATTAATACAAAAATAAGGATAAGTAAGCCCGTGATAAAGGAAAATAATTTAATGCAAATAAAAGATGCACAAATAAATTTCTAATGTCCTTGTTTTTCATGATATGTAATCATTGTACGAGCTCTTTATTCTTCATGACTCATGCATGTGTAAGAGTAAGTATATAGGTCACGAGGGAGCATTCTTCACATTGCTTTGTTGGTTCTTTTCCCCTCTTCTCCGAGACCTGAAATTTATGTGTCAGAGGGGGTCCCCCATTCTAGCTTTGATGTCATCAGTGATGTCATCAGTGATGTCATTTGAGATGTCATCAGTGATGTCACTGACCATGTCATGAATGATGTAATATGTGACATCATCAGCAGTGCATTGTGGGGGCGCGAGTTATAGTTAGCTGAACTAACTATAACGCCGGAATTTCTATGGTTTTGTACAAGTGAAATGTCCAACTAACTATAACGTTCCTGAAACCTATGGTTTTTTCAGTTAATTTCTATGGTTTTTTAAATGCTAATTTCTAACTATAACGTGCCTGAAACCTATGGTTTTTTCAGTGAATTTCTATGGTTTTTTAAATGCTCATTTCTAACTATAACGTGCCTGAAACCTATGGTTTTTCCAGTGAATTTCAAAGGTTTTTTAAATGAAAATTTGTAAGTCTAATGTACCTCAATCCTATGGTTTTTTATTTTATATATATATATATATATACATATATATATATTTAAAAAAATTGTGAATCATTTTTAGTTAGGAAAACTATATTCATTCTTTTAAAAAAAAATATTATACAGAAGTCGCGCGCACCCTTCGCGCACCCTACACGATGGCTGAGTGCATTCCGGTAGCCATTTTGAAAAGTCGCGCTGGGGTCGCGACTTCGGCGTAATTTGTAAAGTATGAAATATCTTTAAATTAATTATAAATAAAAGTTTTCCTTTAAGTGTTTGTCTAAATTTATTAATAAAAGTATTTTTAAAGTATTATTTTCAATATAATTTCGACTAAAAATTATTCGATTATTATTGGATTCGGAGGTTAGGAGGGATGGCCATTTTGCTCGATCTGTTTTGCAAGATTTTTGGTCTAGTCAGGTGGACACCCTCCTCCGGGTGAGGTACGGCTTGAGGATTCTATTCAAAAGGTGAGGAATCAACAGGCAGAAGTATCCATCAGAAGAGCAAGTTACTTACCTTCGGTAACGCTTTTTCTGGTGGATACAGTATCTGCCTGTGGATTCCTCACTGTCCCACCCGCCTCCCCGTTGTCCACCTGTTTCTACCAAAAGATGCTTTTACTGTTTGGCATGAATGTTTTTAATATGTCTTAATCATGCTTTTGTTTTAATAGTGAGAAATGCTTGATCTGTTGCTATTTCTTTATGCCTTTTTTGGTTATGCATTTGAATATTATCTACTGGCGGTCGCCAGTAGATAGTTATAGTTACAACCTATTATCCATAGGAAATCCGCGACATTCTATTTGAAATAACTCTCTTGCCGGTTGACGTATCTTCGCGAAATTTTCAAACTTTGTGGCCCGCTCCGGTCCGCTCCTACCCTGAAAGTCTCGGGGGATTCGTCAAGCGGGGCCGAGAAAAAGGGGGTCCCAAAACGCGTTTTCCCCATGCACTTTTCCATAGGAAACTTTAGACACGGCTACAGCCCGAACTGCTGAACGGAATTACACCAAATTTGGCAAAGAGGTAGTTCTTGGTTCAGAAAGAACCCTTTTGTTAAATGGTGTAAATCCGTTCAGTAGTTGCTGAGAAAATGAAAAGTAAAAAGTTAGTGATATCTATGGCCGAGTAGGGTCCGCGTACCCTCAGCGCACCCTGCGCGCACCGTCCCGATCACGAGCTGCATGTTAATTGGCTGTCAGCTGGCTGTCAACATTCCGATTCAGGAAATGTTGGCAGCCATTTTGTCCCTCGGTAGAACCGAGGGACAGAAACAAGTGCGCAAAGCGCACAAAGGGAGCAGGGTAGAAACACCCTGACCCCTAGGTTTGCTCAGGGGGTCCCACAAGGACCCCTGGGCAAAAAACATTGGCCCGGGTGGCCCAAGTCCCGGGGGCATGGTGGGGGGATAATTTAATGTGTGGGGGCCTCAAAGGGCCCCCAAGCCCCGAGGACCGCCACCCCCAGGGCTTTTTTGAAAAATGGTGCGGGAGGGCTCTGAGCCCTCCCGCAGCCCCGAGGACCACCACCTCCCCGGGCTTTTTTTAATTAAAAATAAAACCAGTGTGGGGGGCTCCAGCCCCCACACGCCCCGGGACCGCCACCTCCCTGGGGCACTAAACATTTTAATATGGGGGTCCGTTACGGACCCCAGAGCCCGGGGACCACCACCTCCCGGGGCTGTGTACTGAATGGGAGGGGGCCGCGCGGCCCCTCCTGGAGCCCTTGATGGCCCTGGGGACCACCACCCCCAGGGCCGGCTCCTGCAGTGTCCCGGGTGCCTACCCCGGGACACTGTAGTTTGCTATGGCAGGACGGGAGCCTCGCGGCTCCCGTCCTGCCATAGCAAACTGCTTTGGATATTGGAAGAGAGAGCAGGGAAACTTGCTCTCTCTTCCAATATCCAAAGCGACTGCTTTTCACATGGGGAGCAGCATGTCAGCTGCTCCCCATGTGGAACAGCAATGCCGGCTCCCAAGGGACGTGGGGAGCCGGCGGGACTGTGGGGGATTGGGGACCCCCACAGTCTCCAACGGAGAGGGCCAGCCCCGGGGGATGGGGTCCCCGGGGCAAGTAGTGGCCCGGGAGGGGGCCACGCGGCCCCCTCTCCCAAAAATTTGAAAAAAAATGGAAAGGCCGGCCCCGGGGATGGGGTCCCCGGGGCCTTAAAATGGCCAGAGGAGGGGGCCACGCTGCCCCCTCAAAATAATAAATATAGAGGCCATGCCCCGGGGGATGGGGTCCCGGGGCCAATACAGGCCCAGGAAGGAGGCCACGCGGCCCCCTTCCCGTTTTTTTTTTTTTTGGTAATTTAAAAAGGGGTAAGGCCCTGGGGGATGGGGTCCCCAGGCCCAAAAGAGAAAAAAGGAAGGGGGCCACACAGCCCCCTTCAGGGACAAAAAAAAACGATCGGGCCCGCAGGCCCCGCCCTTCCTTCACCACTCTGCAAATGCGCCCCTGGCGCGTTTGCAGAGGGGGAACAAATTCCCCTTGAATACTGGGGGTCCCTGGGGCCAACTAGCCCACCAGGAACCTCCAGGATGCGCCAGGGGGCTGCCTTGCAGAGACGTGTAGAGAGGCCACACCCCTTTTACACCTCTCTGCAACGCAGCTCTGTGGCGCTTTTGGAGGTATATGGTGGGCTAGTTGGACTCTGGGGACCCTCAGGATTCAAGGGGACTTAATCCCCCAACTTAAAAGCGCGCCTTTGCACAGTGGTGAAGGGAGGGCGGGGCTTCAGGTGACATGTGTGCAAACAGGCCCCGTGGCGCGTTTAAGATGGGGAATTAAATCCCTTCAATCCTGAGGGTCCCTGGGGCCAACTAGCCCAACAGGTACATCCAGAAAGCGCCACAGAGCTGCGTTGCAGAGAGGTGTAAAGAGGTGTGGCCTCTCTACACGTCTCTGCAACGCAGCCCCTGGCGCATATTGGAGGTTCCTGGTGGGCTAGTTGGCCCCTAGGGACCCTCAGGATTCAAGGGACTTAATCCCCCAACTTAAAACGCGCCACGGGCGCGTTTGCACAGATGTCACCTCAGGCCCCGCCCCCTCCCTTCACCATTGTGCAAATATTCCTCTAAAATCAGCCGAAATACGAATTCCGATTTACTCACCTGTTATAAGGAGAGACCTCAGTGCTGTATCTTTCAGCCCAGTACTGGTCCTGAAAAGTAATTTTAACCGTACTTACCAGTAACTTGAATTTCCTTCCATAGGCTAACATTGACTGGTTTCAATTGGAAATTCTTCTAAGTGTGGAGTTTTGGAACTTTAAAATATTCCTGTAAAATCAGCCGAAATACGAATTCCGATTTACTCACCTGTTATCAGGAGAGACCTCAGTGCTGCATCTTTCAGCCCAGTACTGATCCTGAAAAGTAATTTTAACCGTACTTACCGGTAACTTGAATTTCCTTCATAGTCTAACATTGACTGGTTTCACTTGGAAATTCTTCTAAGTGTGGAGTTTTGGAACTTTAAAATATTCCTGTAAAATCAGCCGAAATACGAATTCCGATTTACTCACCTGTTATCAGGAGAGACCTCAGTGCTGCATCTTTCAGCCCAGTACTGATCCTCAAAAGTAATTTTAACCGTACTTACCGGTAACTTGAATTTCCTTCATAGGCTAACATTGACTGGTTTCACTTGGAAATTCTTCTAAGTGTGGAGTTTTGGAACTTTAAAATATTCCTCTAAAATCAGCCGAAATACGAATTCCGATTTACTCACCTGTTATCAGGAGAGACCTCAGTGCTGCATCTTTCAGCCCAGTACTGATCCTGAAAAGTAATTTTAACCGTACTTACCGGTAACTTGAATTTCCTTCATAGGCTAACATTGACTGGTTTCACTTTTAAAATCTTCAAAGTGTTGATTTTTGAAACATACAAATATTCCTCTAAAATCAGCCGAAATCCGAATTCTGATTTACTCACCTGTTATCAGGAGAGACCTCAGTGCTGCATCTTTCAGCCCAGTACTGGTCCTGAAAAGTAATTTTAACCGTACTTACCAGTAACTTGAATTTCCTTCCATAGGCTAACATTGACTGGTTTCACTTGGAAATTCTTCTAAGTGTGGAGTTTTGGAACTTTAAAATATTCCTCTAAAATCAGCCGAAATACGAATTCCGATTTACTCACCTGTTATCAGGAGAGACCTCAGTGCTGCATGTTTCAGCCCAGTACTGATCCTCAAAAGTAATTTTAACCATACTTACCGGTAACTTGAATTTCCTTCCATAGGATATCATTGCCTGCTTTTTGCTGAAAAAGTTTCTAAGTGTTGATTTTTGGAACTTTAAAATATTCCTCTAAAATCAGCCGAAATCCGAATTCTGATTTACTCACCTGTTATCAGGAGAGACCTCAGTGCTGCATCTTTCAGCCCAGTACTGATCCTCAAAATTAATTTTAACCGTACTTACCGGTAACTTGAATTTCCTTCATAGGCTAACATTGACTGGTTTCACTTGGAAATTCTTCTAAGTGTGGAGTTTTGGAACTTTATAATATTCCTCTAAAATCAACCAAAGTACGAATTCCAATTTACTCACCTGTTATCAGGAGAGAACCCAGTGCTGCATCTTTTAGCCCAGCACTGACCCTGAAAAGTAATTTTAACCGTACTTACCAGTAACTTATATTTTCTTCCACAGGAATCCTTTGTCTGGTTTTCAGCAGAAAAGTTTCAAAGTGTCAATTTTCACAAACTACAAATATTCCTTAAAAATCGCCTGTATGACTTAAACGCATTCTTTTCAACTGTTTACAGGAGATGCACCAGTGCTGGATCCAGGATCCAACACTGAGTAACAAAAAGTAACGATAACAGTTTTTACCTCCTAAGTGAATTTCCTTCCATAGGATAACATTGGTCATTCTATGAGAAAAAGTTTCTAAGTGTCAACTTTTTTTAACTTTGCTAAAAGATTTCTTACTCTTATTTTGGGCATTTTCTATCTTGGTTTGAAAGAAGTTTTCTTGTTCCTTCACGAGAATGCTGTGGAAGCTTTAAGATGTCTTTATACACCTTTCTGTCCTCAGGTAGATAGGATTTACGCCATTTCATTCCATTTTCTACAATTTCTTTTGCTAGATCTGGGGAATCGTTAAACCATGGAGCTGGTGGGGCCAGCAATACGTAAC
>CAWUFW010029954.1:0-18080 GCA_963921515.1 Calotriton arnoldi
GTGCTTCGTTCAGTTGTGTACGCACTAAGTTTCTGTGAATGCTTACACCCCATTGTTGTAATCAAACTTGAAGATTCGTGCTGCATATTTTGATGTTTTGGCATCTGAAAGGTAGGCTGCAAAAATATGCACTGACGAGAGCCCCTAGATCATCAAAATGACATTCAGAGTTAAAAGCAAATGGCGGGTGTAAATAGATTCAGGTAAAACGTTCAGTCGTCTTCCATTCTTGTGCATATTGATTTCATGGCTTAGTTTAGAGAATATTAATATTCAGAATGCCTGTGGTGGGAACGAATGCAGAGTTGTGGGGTTTTAGAAAATTGTTGGCAAAATGTCATCGAGCCTCGGAGACTGTTTTCAAATTTGAGCTACTTCATTCAGCATGGAATAGTGTGGGGTCCCTTAAAGGGAGTCGCAGGTTACCTCTTATGGAGATCTTGTAGAAAAATATATGCATGTTAAAACTCATTTGAAGCATTAAAATATATATAGCGATACAATCTATTACTTTTAGTCTTTTTTATTTAGCTTTATGACAATCATATTCAATCATAATTATTAACAAGCAATGGCAAAGTCAATAGGTGTTGCATTTTGGGACGTATTGGCTTTGCCAAAGGTTTTACCCCAGCTGCTGTGAGCAACACGGGGATGGGTGTGGCGGGTGGCAGATCAGGGAGGGTAAATTCATGAAGGGTGGGCATGGGCACCGGAGAGGAGAAGCAACATGGAGGGCACGAGAAAGGAAGTGAATGGAGAGAGCGTAATGTGGAGGGAGGAAGCAGACTGACGAACGAGTGCAATGTGGCACTAGAGGGTAACATCATATGTGCGAGAAAACAATGTGGGAGGAGAAGCACATAGGCACGGAGAAAGCAACACAAGCTCAGTGGAGAAGGGGAGGTTACATGAGGGAGGCAGCTGGAAAGATAAGCTCTTGTATGGAGCGCTTAAACGAAAAGGGAAAAAAGTAGTGCCATAAAGTGAGCTGTGGAAGGACAAAAGTAATGTGTCCACGCTATCGAGGACGCACAAAAAGGTAAAGCCCACACAGGCTAACAAATAAGAGACTAGGAAACGAAAGTGACCTGAAGCCAACAGATGGTAAGCAAGGGTGGGCTTTAAGCCCACTGCAAGATGACAGTACGTCTTGCATAGAGACAGCGCATGTGCTGTCGAGTAGGCGAGACCTAAAAATGGTATTTTGAGGATATAAGTTATGTTGGCAAGGTGCATTCCTTAAAAAGTATTAGTAGTGTGTATGTGTTATGGCACCTTGAAGGGAATCATTTAATTTGCAACCAATATAGCTGTAGCCGCTAAAGGGACCATTCATAATCATGTCATCTCATGTCATTAGCCACAGCATTTTGTGTTTACAGTTCGCTTCGAGAATAAAATGTATTGTGCCTTTACACTTCATTAGTCACACAATCAAAGGGTCATCTTAAATATTTCAATAGTTTCCCGTAGGGCAATGTACGTAAGCTTGTGCACTAGCCAGTGGAATTGTAAATTGGTCGACTCACATGCACGTGTATTGGCTGCTTTTGGCTACTTGAATTTTTCCAAAACAGATTTTTATGTGCATCTTGGTCTTGGTCTTTTTCTAAAATGCACTTTTAAAAAAAAATCTGAACTTGAAATAGATGGGCTTTCCTTGTATCCTCGTACTTGCTAAATCTTCATATAATATGTCTACGATGGCAGTAGCATATTGTAGCGACGGTCTCTGCGCACATTATGCATATGTTGCTTAGTTGATTGTTATACCTACAGGCATAGCGAAAAATAGTGCAGCAGATGCAGTGACACCTTGGCCCAGGCGGTAAGTGACTCTCTGCACCTGCTTTGTTTTGTTTTTTTACTATCCAATGGCAGACCGGGGGGGGGGGAGGGGAGGAGGAGGAGGAGGGGGTAGAGGGAGGAGGAGGGAGAGGTGAAGGATTTTTACGTTTGCCTGCCAATTTGATACCATCAAGCGCCAAAAACGTATAGAAGGAAATAGATCACTACAGGAGCAGAAAGCCACTGGCGCTGAAAATAAAGTTAGTTCTGAATTAGATATTGACACGGATGAAAGTAGCAGTACATCAACGGTGGGCCCTATGGTAAAGGCAGCTATTGTAGAAAAGCAGGGTTATTTAAGGCAGGACAGGCTCCAAACGTTAAGAGCGGGGAATCAGCTGCACAAAAGCAGACAAGGAGGAGGCACAAGCAAGGTAACAGGCCCGCAGGACAACAGAAATCCACAAAAATCATGGAGGAAGAAGTGATGTAAAGGAGTCAGCCTCAATCAATAATAAACCTATGCCACATTACATTAAAGGAAGCAGAGAAACAAATTCCGTCTTTGGGCCTATCTTTTTGTACTGAACGTATGGTGAATTACAGCCAAACGAAAATTGACTTTTTTAAATTGATAAGAATGTAAAAATTTGCTCAAATTCCATGCATGTCAAAATAGGAAATAGGCAAAAACAAGGGGAAATGAAGGAGCAACATGATAAAGGTCTAAAAGTGTCTGATATAGAACTTTTAAAAGAATTAAACATGTCGTAAAATTAATGTTTGGGTATAGTTGAACCTGTATCAGACCAAACTATAATTGAAGAACACGAGTTGGAAGTATGGGGAGTTGTTGAATCTCCATTCAAGCCTACACCTACACCTACATTTACATCTGTGACCCCATACGATGCAATTGAGGTCTTCTATGAGGCGCTGATTCAAGGGATCAAAAGGATACATAAGGCTGCAAATGAAAAGCGGCCCGGTAAACATCAGAGGAGATGGCAAACTAATAAAGAAACTGCAGAAACAAGAGAACATAGTAATACGGAACTCCAACAAAGGGGGGAAATATTGTCTTGTGGCCAGTGGAACTGTACAAGCAGGAAGCGCATAAGCAATTGAATGACCAGGAATGCTATGCTAGGTGCAACCGATCAGATTTGGATCAATTAAAAACACAGCAAAAGACGGCATTGATGGAATAGAGAAACAATGGTTTGCTCAGCCAGGATGAGTATATGTTTTTGCAGAACGATCAACCAAGGACACCAATTATGTATTTAATTCCTTAAATAGATAAAGAGCCCATAACACTGCCAGGTAGGCCAAAAATATCGGCAATTGGTGGGTTATTTGAAAATATGTCAAAGTAGATTATTTTTTACAGGACTTTGTCGAAAGCTTACCATAGTTTGTAAAAGATACTGGGATTTTTTAAAGAACTATGTGTTAATGTCTCTTGATGTTCCAGCTCTCTATACCAATATTTGCCATCATGATGGTTTGAGGGCTGTAGAGCATATTTTACGGAGTAGGCCACTAAAACTGTACAGACATACCTGCTGCTGTTAGAAATGATTAGGTGGTGCTTAGAACATAACTACTTTCTATTTGGTAATCAATTGTTCTACTAACTTCGTGGCACGGCGATGGGCATCTGTTTCACCCCAGTTATGCATTTTTTTTTTTTACATGGGCTGGTGGGAGGAACAGGTACTCCACGTCTGCCCCAAAACAGCATGGGATGCGCATGTGGTTGTCTGGCTCTGCTTCATAGTCTATTTGTGGTGTGGAGAGGGCCATCACAGAGTGCAGCTGAGTTTGTGGATTAAATCAATAAGAATTATCTTAATCTACACTTTACAAGTGACATCAACGAATCTAAAGTTAATTTTTTGGACTTGGAGGTTTTCAGTGAGAACAATAAATTGGAAACCAAGTTGTATAGAAAGCAAACTGCTGGAAACACTACCTTACACGCCTCTAGTTTTCTCCCATAACACCTTATAGCCAGTATTCTATATGGCGAAATGTTGCATGCTAGTTGTAATTGCAGTGTAAACGCTGACACCATGGCATGGCAGAAAGAAATGGTTGATAGATTCAGAAAGAGGTGTTACAGCTCAGATCTGTTAAAGAAAACACAGGAAGAGGTAAACAAAAAAAGTAAAGGTGCTATTCTGTTTGCAAGAAAAAAGAAAAAGCAAGATAAGGTACAGAAAAGACCGATTGTGCCATACAGTACGCGGGATGGGGCACTGAGGTCACTAGTAAGGAAAAACTTGCATATCGTCAGATCTGATAGGAGTATTGGTTCCCTGGTAGCAAAAAATTCACTCTTGACATACTGCAGAGCCTATTCGATGAGAGAAGCTGTGGTCAAAAACAGCCCTGAAGCAATCAGATCACCGACCTGGCTGATGCCCAAGAAAGGTTTTTTCAAATGTGCCAGGTGCAGAACATGCTCCATTGGGATCAATTGTACAGAATACCAAACCCCCTTTCATGTCCAATCTCGGAAAATTATGGGCGCCTTGAAATGCAAAACTGATTTTGCAGTATATGTACTAGCATGCAGCTGCAATCTATGATATGTAGGCAGCACTGCCTTACAAGTCCACAAACGTATATTGCAGCATATGCAGGCATTTTCCAATGTGGATCAAATATATCCAGTAGCACTGCTCTGAATGCCGTAACAACGTGTAATTTATTTGTAAAGAAACAAGGAAACCCTGTCAGTCAGAAGGGACCTAGAGTATATATAACATTGTAAGAGACATTGGTCCCTTCAAAAGAGCAAAGAGCAATGGTACACAGAACCACAGTCGGACCTGTGTTGATATTCTCCAGGATGGAGACACAATACATTTATTAAATACAAACTAACTGAAAAGCATAAAGCACGGACATAAAAGGTTACGTGGGTAAAAGGTTGGAAGTCAACAGATTTCCAAACCTCGGGCATTTATATACATGGTGACTTTGTCAGCAATACATATTCAATCAGTCACAGTAGAAAAAAGCATCTTATGCTCCCCAAAAATTCAAATGAGCAAGTTTGGAGTCAAGATACAAGAGTCGACGACATTTCGATCCCAACTACAATTGGGGGATCATCATCAGGACATGAGAATTATATGCCTGAGAGATAGCCTGTCAATGTAATGTAATGTAATGTAAGGGCTATTTATAGAGCGCACTGTGACCCGCCGGGTATCCTGGCGCTGAGAGACGGAAGAGAGCCTGTGACAAAGAGCAGGAGGCATCATACTCTGGGGAAGAGCCAAGTCTTCAATTTCTTTCTAAACGGCATAAAATCCGTCATCTGTCGCAGCTCCGTGGGTAGGCTATTCCAAAGCCTTGCAGCAGCAACGCTGAAAGCTTGCCCCCCAGTTTAGCTCTTCTGACCCTAGGCACTTTCACCCAGTTGGCAGAAGAAGACCTGAGGCAACGGGTGGGAACATACCAATTAAATTTCCTCTGCAAAGGTAATGGCCCACGACCGTGCAATGCCTTGAACACAACACAAAGGGATTTAAAATGAACCCTCTGCAAGATTGGGAGCCAATGAAGGTCCACCAGAGCCTGAGAGGAGGAGGACTGACGGGGTCTCGTCAAGGCCAACTTAGCCGCTACATTCTGGATTCTCTGCAGTCTCCCCATTAAATATTTAGGGGACTCCAGTAGCAGGGCATTACAATAATCTAACCTACTCAGAATGACGCTCCTTACTACCAGAGCACGAGTATGTACCGGGAGCATGGGGAGTACTTTTTTAAGAACTCTAATAAGGGAGTAGCAGCTCCCAACAGTCTTGTTGACTTGATTTTCCAGAGTCAACTCATCATTGAAGCAGATTCCCAAGTTACGAACAGATTTAGAGGGTACCAGCGGGGCATCAGCAGTAGTCGGCCACATATTGGCTGGGAGAGGATGTGGTACTCTCCCACCTGCAATATAAAGAAACTCTGTTTTATCTGCATTAAATTGCAGGGAGTTATTTCTCAGCCAATATACCACACTCTGTATACATGCATGAAAGTTTTCCACAGAAAATGACTGTTCTCCATCCCAAGAGAGAATAAGCTGGGTGTCATCCGCATAATTTACAAGACCTATACCGTAAGATTTAATGACATCCACCAAGGGACGCATATAGGCGTTAAAAGAATAGGGCTGATAGCAGAGCCTTGCGGTACACCATGATGTATCTTAATAAACTTAGATTGAAAAGGGGAGGGCCACAGCCTGACATCTGTCAGACAGATATGAATGCAGCCATTTCTGGGCCAGGCCCACTACCCCCACTCCTTCCAATCGTTCCAGGAGAACCTTGTGATTGACTGTGTCGAATGCGGCGGACAGATCCAACAGGATCAGTATAGTAGATTGACCCATGTCCGCACGCAAACGAAGATCATCCAACACAGTCAGCAAGGCAGTCTCAGTCCCATGTCCTGGGCGGAAGCCGAATTGTCCGGCATCCAGTAAATTATTTACCTCCAGAAACTGGGAGAGTGCCCTGCTTACAAGGCACTCCATGATCTTAACCGGATATGGGAGGAGCGAGATAGGCCTGTAGTTTTTAGACAGGCTGGGTCAAGCGACGCTTTTTTTAATAAAGGGGTTACAACTGCTTGCTTCCAGCAGGGGGGGACCATTCCACTACCCAGGGACTGATCACACAGCTGCTTTAGCATAGGGAATAGCTCAGAGCCTAATGCCTTCCAAATCCTATGTGGAAGAGGGTCCAGTGATGAGCCAGAGGAAATTCCTAAGGCTAACCGAGTGAAATCCTCCAGCGTGGGAATTTCAAAGTGATCTAAAAGAGGCCTCTGATCTGAAACTTCATTCGTTCCCTTCCAGTCCTCCTTCCTGTCAGGTAGTAGACCACTAGCCCCATCAACTGTACTATCCCCTTCCATCCCTTTAATAATCTTACAGATCTTATCTTCAAAAAAGACAGCCAAACTGTCACAGAGTTCCTGTGTTGGGGGAGTCTTATTTTTTGTACAATCGGGGGTGGCGATGTCATTCATTATTTTAAAAACACTTTTGGAGCTATTAGGTGCCTTCAAAATTGCATTTGCAAAAAATTCCGCTTTAGCGGAGGCAGTATATTTCTTATAGCAGAGAATTTTCTCCTTCCACTCAGCTTTAGCTATATCAGAGTATCCCCTCCTCCACCGCCGTTCTGCTTGCTTACAGCCAAGTTTTAACTTTTGTAGTTCAGCATTATACCAAGGAGCAGAGGGTTTGCCTACTTTTTTACTAGCTTTTGTGGAACAAGCTGATCAAGTTGATCATTGATCAAAAGACAAAAGGTAGTATAGTTTTCATCCACCTGTTTCCCGGGGTCGAAGGATTCTTCTAGATAGAATACAGGAGTGGTACCAGCTTTCCTCAGGAGACCTTTCCAATCCCTACTAAGGAGACATCTAGTCTCCTTCACAATTGCCAGGCTGTTCTGCTTAATGTTAAGTACATCAAACTGAACTAAATGATGATCGGACCAGCCAATCGGCAGAACATTTACCACTTCCAATGAGTCTTTCCCCGCAAAAACAAGGTCCAGCACATGTCCTCCTATATGTGTAGGTTCTACCACCCTTTGAGGGAGCTGCAAATCCATACAGGATTGTAAGAGATTATTATACCCGGGGTCCATGCTCCCATTGGCCCATAGGTTAAAATCTCCGAGTATTAACAATCTGGCATGTGAAAGAGCCATATTACTAAAAACATCAATCAGATTTTTTTGTTGCAGGAGACTGGCCGTTCCTGGAGGCCTATAACAAATAATACCAGTCAGTACATGTCTCCCCTGATCCTTTAGCGCAAAGCTCTTCAGCTCAGCCCCTTCAACCTCATCAATATCTACAGGGGAAAAATTCCATGCCTCCTTAAATATGATCCCAAGCCCTCCACCTCTACCGCTTGGGCGTGGCTTATGAAAAGCTTTATAGCCCTGAGGACAGGCCAAACCCAGCTCTAGATCAGACCCGGGATGAGTCCAAGTCTCAGTCATCACCAGGGCATCTAGATCGTGTAACTCTAATAACAGCTGTATCTCCATGTAGTGTTTACACAGGGATCTAACATTGAGCAATCCGCATCTTAAAGAGTCCCCTTTCATGAAGTCAGCCACTGGCCCAGCCGTATCTCTCAGTATGAACTCCCCATGGGCACCACCCTGCACCCCTATTGCCCGTAATGAAGCACTCGAGTACTTATAGGCAGTATCATCTAGTAGATTTCTCCTACCTTCAGCATAGTGGCTGGCGCTGTGCGTTGCCGGGGCGCAGACGGGCGCGCCGGCGGCGCGCCCGCTGCACGCGTCCGCTCCAGCGCAATGCTTTATAGGCCGTGGCGCGGGGATAGGCAGCTAGAATGCTAACCCCTTTTGGATACCGCAGCCCGCTGGGGCATGTTAAGATAGTATCAGCGTACACCAACAGCGGCCGGAACTACAGCTATTTCAATTTCTTTTTAAAAACTCAATATTGTGATAGTTAAAAGCAGTGACAAATTCAATTTCACAGTTTCACAGTTACTCATTTAAAAACGGAGTTCACATACACGCTAACGGCATGATTTTTGCAGTATACGCCAGTATATTCAATGCTGAAGGTCAATTAGAATTAAGAGTACAATTAATATTGAGTTGCAAAGGTCGCTATGGCCAGGCGTCCGTGGGCCCAATTCTAAATGAAGTTCGGAATAAAACGATGACTTGAGGTCCCACTCCCCCAATGTTGTGCCGTAGATTGGAGGAATTTCGCATTGTGCACCGAACGGGTCCCCTTAGGATTGCTACATTCAGTGACCCTACTGCTTCAGCGGTTTCCCGGATACCGGAGGACTCCCTTTAGCCACCGGATCACACCATTTTGCATTGAACGACCCAATACTTACCTTCCACCCTCATCGGGGCTCTGATGTAGGGATCTCCTACAAAGACAGACGGGACGCCACCATTGTGGTGTAACCACCGCTAACCTGAAGTCGTCGTTTTACTCCGAGCGGCCCCCCTCCCCAGGCCTACTTTTGCCTCGGGGACCCCATCCCCCGGGGCAAGGCATTTTCCTTTTCTTTTTTTTAAATGTAAAAATAAAGGAAGGGGGGGGGGGAGCTGCGTGGCCCCTCTTCCCTGGCCCAATTTTGGCCCCGTGGACCCCATCCCCCGGGGCCAGGCCGTAACTTTTTTAAAAATGGGTTGGGGTGCCTGCGCGGCCCCCTAACCGGGCTGATGTTGCCCCGGGAACCCCATCCCCGGGGCGTGACAACGTCATTAGGGGACTGCGGGGAGCCTCCAAGGCCCCGCGGTCCCTGCCGGCTCCCCGCCTCCTGTGGGAGCCGGCATTGCTGAGGCAGAGGAGCTGCAAACATGCAGCTCCCTCTGCCCAAAAGCAATTCTGCTCCACTTCATGGAAGCAAGAGCATTTTTAATGCTCTCGTTTCCATGAAGCGGAGCAGAGTTTCCAGTGCTCCCGCCAAGCTATAGCAAACTGCAATGTCCCGGGGGTGGGCACCGCAGGACATTGCTGGAGCCGACCCTGGGGGGTGGCAGTCCCCAGGGCCATGGAGGGCACCTGGAGGGGGGCCACGCGGCCCCTCCTCCCATCTTCTCTTTAACCCCGGGGAGGTGGTGGTCTCCGGGGGTCCGCAACGGATCCCCGTCTTTACTTAATTTGTGCCCCGGGGAGGAGGTAGTCCCCAGGGCTGCGTAGGGTCCACGTGGCTCCCCGCAATACAATACATTAGCCCCGGGGAGGTGGGGGTCCCCAGGACTGCGTGGGGGGGCTGGAGCCCCCCACGCAGGTTGTAATCTAGTTCTGGGTAGGAGGTGGTTCTGGGGCAGCGTGGGGTGCGTGGCCCCTCCGCATTTTTAATGTATTAGCCCCAGGTAGGTGGCGGTCTCCGGGGGCTGCGAGGGGGCAGCTGCTTGATCACACAAAGACTAAAGGGCAAGGTTCAATACATAGCCTTATCCTGACAGAGACAAAGGACTTCAGCTGATAAATGCAAAATTTCAATACATTTAACAGTAGCCATCTTGTAACATGTTTAGTAATTCAATGCAGCAATGGGAAACGGAGATCTCAGCAACATCTGAGTTGCTCAACTCCATTTGTGTAAGGTAAAGTACTAATATAAAAACAGAGAGCCCATGTGAAAAATTAAACCGTCATACATTAATATGTACTCAATCATGAAATCATGATCGTGAGATCGTGTTGATAATTAATGTCCAAGCGCACTAGTGGCTGTAAACACTTGTCTTTCCAACAAAAAATGTTTAAGAAAATTGCGACCTACACAACTAATCTCATAGTGGGTACACAAAACAAGCCTGAGTTACTGCTCGAGAGAAGCCAGCAATACTAAAATAAGTTGGAAATACACTCACATCCCCTTCTCCCTGAGCTGCTACAGGCCCCAAGGAGCATTGATAATAAATGAGCGGCTCCTGCTGCTCATTTATTATTCATTTTGGTGTTTCGATGCCCACCTGGGACACCCTTATTTTATAATTATTGGGAAGGGGGCGTGCAACCCCCCCTACCGAGCCTTTGCAGGCCCCAGGGACCCCATCCCATAGGCCTTTTTTTTTTATTTTAAGGAAATGGGGCTTGAGGCCCGCCCTCTCTGAGCCTTTACGATCCAGAGGACCCCATTCCCGTTTTATTTATTTATTTTTAAGGGAAAGAGTTTGTTCGGTCCCCCTCCCTGAACCTTTAAGGCCCTGGAGACCCCATCCCAGGGGCCTTTCTTTTCTTTTTTTTATTTTATTAGAGGGAGGGAGGGAGTGTTCACATCCCCTTCTCCCTGAGCTGCTACAGGCCCCAGGACCTTAGGTTGGTGCCCCAGTGCCCACCTGGGGCACCCACAAAAGACCATGTTGGGGTCTGCAGAGCCGTCATGGGCCTGCCGGCTCCCCGCATGCTCCCCCCCATGCACCCATCCTGGGGCACTGGTAGCCGGCATTGCTCCCGCCAGGTAGAAGCAGCTTTTTTTTCACTGCTCCAGCAAGGCAGGAGCAATAAACCTATCTCTGCTGCCACCTGGCGGGAACATTTTTTTAAAGCTTCTGCCAGATGCTAACAGACAAGTGGTACAGGCAGGGAAACTACTGTGTCCCGGGGGTGAGCTCCTCCAGAAACAGTGAGGAGGCTGGCACTGGGGGATGGGAGCCCCGATGCCTTTTGAGGCTTGAGCAGAGGGAAAGCACCCCCCTTTATTTTGTATTTGGCCCCAGGGATAGGGTCCCCGGGGCCTTTTCAGGCTTGGCTTGTAGGGTGCGGGCCCCTCGCCTTTCTCTAATGCCGGCCTCGGGGCATGGGGTCCCTGTTGCCTCCCAGAGCTATAGGAGAGAAGCTGCGCGCCCCCTCCCCATTATTTTTAAATGCACCGCCCCCTCGGGCCCTTGCCTACCCCAGGGTTTTTTATTTTTCTAGCATGCATTTTTATTTAAAAAAAAAAAAAATAGTAAACAAATACATTTTGCAGTGGATTTGAAGATCCTCTGCAAATTTGCAGAATTATTATTATTTTTACGTTTGACCCCAAGGGCCTTCAGGACTAATGGGCAGCGTATCCATACGCAGCCCCCTTATCTTTTTCACTTTTTTTTTCCAGGACTGAGTCCCAAGTCCTAAGATGGCTGTCGCCACATAGAATTCGATCTTCTCTGTAGATCTGTCGCCTCCTCGGGTCCTCCACAGTGTGAAATATTCAATTGTGTTTTAGCCTTAATTGCTCAGAGATTTTCCAGAATGGACCTGAGATGGACAAGACTTTTTTGGGGGGGATATTTCGTAAAGATTTGTCAAACTGCACCAAAGTTATTAGCAAACCATAAATGCTTTGTCTATGGAAACACAACCCTAACTAGAACTACTAGATAGATAGATATAAAAAAAAAAAAGCAAAGGTTACAGGGACATAATTGTTAGGTTCAGGATTTACACACACAGAACCATAGAAATTCAGCTGTTATAGTCAGAGTTATCTCAAGTAACTATAATGTCACTTGACTAGGCTAGGCCCAGGAAGAAACACTGCCATTTTACATGGATGCATTTCTAAAGTTGCCTTATTTTTTCACATGACTTTTGTCACACATTTGCTTGTTTGACAGTGCAGGATTCGTTTCTCTGAAACCACATTGCTTACAATACCACTTCTTAAGTACACTATTACGACACCTTGAACATTCATTACAAGGCCTGAACACACATTGTGAAAATGTTGTTGTTTATTATTCGTCCATAAGGCGACGGTAACTATCACAGAGACAATAAACAATGGCAGCTTGGCTGAAGCCTCGACACAGAAGCATGGATGCTGTTGTTACAAATACACACGTTCTTCCATGCTCAAATGAGAGGAGCCCCCTGCTGTTGTTGTGAGGTCATCGTTATTGTTGGGGTCTCAGCTTAGCTGATTCCTGTTTACCCTCTGTGATGAGAGATGTCCAACTTGTGACCAAGACGGGTACCTACATGCCTTGCCTTCAGGTAATGGGGATTTAGATCATCCAGTAGGGGATTCCTGGCAGAACACCCGCCCTAGGCAACTGGGTTAGGGAACGCATAGTAGGAGTACACTATATCCAGTACTTATATGCCAGCATATAGACACTGTTTTTAGCACGATGGTGGAATCGTGCATTTTTTCACTGTCCTTATATTGCAAATCACTTTTGTTTGCTTCGGTCTATTAATCATTGCAGCACATTTATTTTATACAAGAATCATGATGGTTCAATAAATATTGAAAACTCCCCTTTGTGTATTTCTTGTATATCTCTCTGATTGAGCCCGAGTGACTGAGCGAAAAGGTTCTAGATCTGTCACCACGATTCCCTGGGGAGTCAGGGTTGTCATGTTCTGAGGTTTCCCAAACCATTTGCTACCTTGCCAGGCTTAGGGGTACTTATGGTGGCACTGTGAGCTAGCAGTTCTATAGGCCAACATGTCCTGAGGAGGTTTACGTCGGCAACAATCAGAAGAGCCCACCTTCTGATTGGTCCAAGTACAGGGGTCAGTCTCTGTCCTGTTCCCGGTCTAGGAGGCACAGAAGTTGATACCAGGCTCCAAATCTTCAGATAAGTCAAAGAAGATCACAAAGAATACAAATGGGACTCTGCCCGCCACTCTCAAACTGCTGACAGGGCACACGTAGGGTCCCATGCCTCAGGATATCCCCTTGAAGTTGGTCAACGTTGAAGCCCATTCCTCAACTTGTCCGTGCACAACCGGAGCTTTCCGGCTGTCTGCGACCGAGGCAGACCCAAGAGTTCCGTGAGCCCATGCTCTGACTTGTCGTATCCTTTCCAACTTCTGCTGGCGTGTCTCCAGCCCGTGGACCCGCAAAGCTCTTCATCTGGGTTATCGTTGGCAGGTTCGCCCTTGGCACCAGTTGGACTCTCTGAATCATCACCGTGCCTCTTCTGGTGCCCATACAGACTCTGCCTCTGGCTCCATAACCTACGCAGGTCCACGGAAAGTCTGTGCCGCTACGACCTTCACAGAGACTGCACTCGCTTGTCGTTGAATCACCACCTGCACCTCTTGACATTCCACCTCCACATTACATTCCTTTTTGGCACAGATTTTGACAATGATTATGAGATTCCCCAACCCTACCGTAAAGAGAACTTATGATGACTTACAAGCTGCTAGTGGCTTTAACACCTTCCTGACACTGACCTCCTCATATTCCCAAGTAGTTCTTTTGAGGTGATCATACAGAGGCTGGCCCAAGTTCTCAACCTCCAGCTCTCCATCTTAGAGCTCAAAATCAAGGTCTTGACTGAAGTTCTCCAGCCGGAGCAAACTACTACTATGAGGAAACAGGGATTTTGCAGGATTCCCCCTCACTTTTGCTCAATTTGTGACTACTAGGAACTGGTGTAATGACTGAAATGTCCTGAGCCCTGCTAATCGGGACTCCATGTATGTGCTCTGACCCTTAAACACGTACATGGTTGATTGGCTTCTATCCAGTTGGCATAGCCTAACTTACTTGCAAGCCCTAGCTTATGGTACCAGGGGTGTCCAGGGCCTGAAAGTTTGAGTATCCCCTCGGGTACTGCAGCGCTTGTTGTGCCACCCTCAGTGGGATAAGGTAAAACATGTCTCCCAGGCTGCCACTGCAGAATCGAACAGCAGTTTTAAACTGCCAACTTGACTTTGCCATTTCAAAGACAGGCGAAGCCAAATTCCCTTTCTTATCTGTGAAGTCACACCTACAGCAGGCCTGTTGAGTCTTAAGGCAGGGTGCAGCACATTAGAAAAGTAGAACATGTGTTAAACATAGTTCTAGCAGTAAAAACTTGCATATGTCGTTTTTACTGAGAGAGGTGTTGGTAGCCCCATTGACCAGTACAGTTATACGCTGGCAACTCAGCTGTGCTAACTTTTTGGGCTAGAGGAGGAAAGGACTGTGCCTATTGTGTCCCGGTCGTTGGTACTCCAAAGTACCAACCTGGCTTTTCGGATGACCCCAGCATGCGACGGAGTCCCCCACCCCCCATAGCTCCTTGAGACACTCGCGGGTGAGTAACCATGCTTTACAAAACCCCTGATTGATTGATTATCAAACAGCTTGTTACATTAAGCCCATCTTGATGTCCAAGTTGGATTTAATGAAAATATTTGGACATGGTCACTCGTTTTCAAAGAGAGTTAAAAAGATCCATCTAGGTTCTAACATCTGTGTACACTATAACATGATACAATAAGTATGTTGCATTATGGCCAGCACTAATTCATCATGGCCAACATTAATTCATCATGGCCGCTGGTGTGAATGGCTTAACTGTTGTGTATTGATTTTGTTGTCTGACATAAAGTCCACATATCAACTTTACTTTTGGACGTTCTGGTAGTAACTGACCTAAAAATTTGATGGCTGGATTTACTAATCGACACAGGTGCCTATTTTTTGGCATTGAAACCAATCTGATATGAGGATCATTTCGAGTTGAAGTTACATCCAATATGGCAGTCATTTTTTACATTCTAATTGCAACGTGTGCACATTTTGGCACTTTGTAAAATTTGTAGGGCGTGCTTGCTTTCTGGCATCTTGCCTGTTCGCGTGCTGACCGTATATTTGCTCTCACTTGAATAACCAGCTGAGGTAAGACCAGTTTTTCTGTCATTTTCTTCGTAAGTGCTAAAAATGCTTTCAGACTGGGCAATCACTCGTTATCTCTTACCTCTTAGCTACATATACCCTTTACTAAGTTCCAACGTGACTTTAAATTTAATAAGCCCCTAGTTGATTCCCTCACTCTGGTAAGTGGACCATTATGGACTACCTTGATACTTTTTCAGTATATTAATATGTAGTAATACATTTTTTCAGTTTTGTTTATATCTATATTTCCAGCCCTTTATAAACTATTGGCATAAGCTGACACATTGCAGCTACATGTGAGTAAACCTAAAGTATCATTTTTGTCCTCCCACGGTTGATAGTTTTACTTTAAGTAGATTACCGTCAAGTAACTTAGTTTTTCTCAAAATTTTTACTCTAATGCTCGCTGACCAACACAATTGAAACACTTCACTGTTTGCTTGTAGTGTGGCACATGTGCATCTCACTAAATTTCACTAGCACCTAAAAAAATCGACAGGCGTACCCTTATCAATAATTCTTTTTTTTTTTTTATTATGATTATTTTATTAGTTATGCATTAATTTGGGTCATCGTGACACCCATCTAGCATTGTTGATCCTTAAGATGGTCTCACATTCTCATGACTTGGGAGACCGAAATGTCTACGCTTCTCCACTTCTCATATTTAATAACTGGACCCCTGGATTGAACGGTATGTATAAAAGACTGATTCCAGTTAGTAAGAGAGTGGACTTAACACGCATTAATCTATGAGGCTCTTATGGGAACTTTGTTTTAATGTACAAGATTAATGTATGCTGGGTTTTTCTATTGCCATTGACCCCTACAACTTTAATTGATTTAAATGCAAATAATATTTTCAAATGCAAATATTATACAGGATTTATTCAAATTATCTTGTGTACGCCTCTTTCTCCTTTCTCTTTTTTTGGTTATGAACTTATTGGATTAATTATCCATGTCTGTCTTTTGACCGACTCTCTTTGAAAACGAGTAACATAATGTCCAAATAATTTCATAAATAATCCCCTTGGTAGCAATTTACCCTATAGATTATAAAAACCCTGGCTTTAGAGGGGTTATTTGGTTGCCTATCCTTTTCAAGTTGAAATTATTGCATCTTGTTGCCACATGCAACTTTTAAAAAGTTGCCACTCTGTTTCCTAGTCTTCCCGTGGCCATTAGCTGAGGCTGGCCAAGAGACAACCTTTTGCCCTCTTCAGGAAACACGTGAATGAGTCCCAGGAGAGGTAACAATAGAGGCCTGCCACTGGAGAAGGTTTTCTCTCCTCCTGGCACTAAGCTTCAAAGGGGGAGCCGCCTTTGAAGGGCAAGTAGCAAGCGCACGTGAGAGGGGCTGCCCTGTTGTGTGTGTGGGTAGGTATGTAGGTAGGTAGGCAGGCTGGCAGCGGGGTCAGAGAGGGGAAACCAGTTGCCAAACCGTTTTTTCTGTGGGTGTGTAGCCCACAGTTAGCCACACCCCAGGGATGGGCTACCAAGTTCTTAAGACTGAGAGAGAAGAGAGGGTTCTGCCATTTTGATAGTGGGCACAATACATGAGGGGATTCATAAGAGTCCTAGTTAAACAATACAGCATAAAGGGGTTATAAGTCACACAAGTATAACACAAGGACGCATTGAGGAATGGCATCTGGGACTGAATAGGAGACTCAAAGAGTCATGTGTATATATATATTCAGTGAAAAAACCATAGGTTTCAGGGACGTTATAGTTAGTTGGACATTTCACTCGTACAAAACCAGAGAAATTCCGCCGTTCTGGTTAGTTCAGCTAACTATAACTCGCGCCCCGCAATGCACTGCTGATGACGTCACATATTACATCATTCATGACATGGTCAGTGACATCACTGATGACATCTCAAATGACATCACTGATGACATCTCAAATGACATCCCTGATGACATCATCCAGTGACTGTGTGTTTCTTTAAAGTTTAAATATGTTTTATATATATGCCAAGGTGTATTGAAGAATGAGTGGGTGTATAAGTGTCTGGATGGAGGATTTAGTAGGTGCGTGACTGACTGTTTAAGTGACTGATTACATGTGTCTTACTGAATGCATGGGTTAGTGACTAAACTGTGTGAATGTCTGTATCAGTCTGTCTGTTGTTGTGTAAGCTGCTGCATGGGTTGGTCAGTAGCTACATGAGTGTCTATATGGGTTATTGATTGGTTGCCTGAGTATTTGTATGGGAGACTGAGTGTGTGTGTGGGTGGGTGGGAGGTGTGTGACTCTGTGCATAGATGTGTGAGTGGTTGATTCACTGGGTGTATGGGTTCAAGAGTGCATGTGGAAACAGCTGTATGGGTGGGTGAGTGTGTGTATGGGTGTGTTGGTGAGTGAATGGATGTCTCAGTGGTACATGTCCGAGTAACTACATATGTAAAAGGCAGTGTATGTGAGAGTTGGAGTATATAAATGACTATACGTGAGAGTCAGTGATTGTGAGAGTGGCTGTATGGATGAGTGTGTACTTGTATCAGTGATTATATAAGAGAGTAAGTATGCGTTAGTATCTGTATGAATAAGTGAGGTGGTGTGTGTATAACTGTATAGGTGAGTAAATGGGAGTGTGATTGATTCTTTGTATGACTGACTAGGTGTGTGAGTAACTCCATGGATGAGTGGCGGTGTGTGAGTGTCTGTATAGGTGTATGAGTGCATATGATAGTGTTGTATTGATGAGTGACTTCATGTATGAGTGATTGTATGGGTGAATGAGTGGATGTGTGTAGACCTAGGAATCAGTGAGTGCGTATGTAGTAACTGGTATTGGTGTGTCGATGGTTTCGAAAATGGTAGTCTGTATTTTACAGTGGGTGTATCAAAGGTTATATTAGAGTGTGAGGAGGTGCATCAGATTTTCACGTGGATGATGTCATCAGTGATGTCATCAGTGATGTCATCAGTGATGTCATTTGAGATGTCATCAGTGATGTCATCAGTGATGTCACTGACCATGTCATGAGTGATGTAATATGTGACGTCATCAGCAGTGCATTGTGGGCGCGAGTTATAGTTAGCTGAACTAACTATAACGGCGGAATTTCTCTGGTTTTGTACGAGTGAAATGTCCAACTAACTATAACGTCCCTGAAACC
>CAWUFW010029955.1:0-18079 GCA_963921515.1 Calotriton arnoldi
TATATAAACAATGTGGACGTACCCACTATAGAAACAAAGAATTGGGACTCACTGTGCTAATAGCAGTGTCGCACAACCCTTAGGTTTTGTAAAAGACCCCTCACACACCAACCTAGGTGGTGTCATGCTTCATCATGGGGGTCCCAACCGGGTGGCCTAATGCTGCCCGGTTGTGCTACAACGCCTGATTACAGCGGAGCTGGTGTGGTGTAATAATGTGATGTGAGATGTGAAAGTTTAAAAATATCTCTGGGAATCCTTGCCAATTGTATTTAATTGTGGCGGCCCAGGATATATTAAAATCCGAAGGCGCAACTAATAAAGTTATTTGAAACTCATAGTTGTCTGTGATGGGTCTACATGTTTCAGCCCCTTAAAGAAAGTAGAGGGGGCTTTCATCAGGACCAGGTGAGAAAAAGGTGAGTGAGTGGCAAAATATAGCCACGTGAATGATAAAAAATCACAACGCACACGCTAAGGTGAGTTGGAGGGAGTCGATACTTACGACCCCACTAGAAATAACCTGTAAGGGAAAAGAACAACACAAACAACACATAAAGAAGAGCAACATAAAATGCAATCTTTTGTATGATCTTGTACTTGTGTAAGACTATATAGTGGGCAACGCAGTGAGTCCTTGTGGTCTAATAGCCTGCTGAAGGAGTTTGGACTGTGCAAGGCTAGACCAGGTGAGGAAGTGGCATGCTGAACACTAATAATTTAGTGATGTCACGAACGAGTACTGTGAAGTACATGCAGCATGCTAAAAAGTGACATCATGTAGGGCGTGTATCACCCTACCAAGTCAACTAAGCACGGCATATGTATGCAGTGTAAACCGGGCCGGTTTGTTGACCATATCATAAGTAACCGGCAATGTTTGACAACGTGCAACGTGTTGTTTTAAAAACCAAAGTAGGGAAGAGGTTAAAAAGAGAACATAATTACACTCGATTTAAGTGTCTAGCAGGACAATCAGGGCCCGGGAGGGGAATCGTCTATAGTCACACTCTGTAGCAAAAAGAAAATGCGGGGAAAAATGGTTGAGACATAGACAATTACATTAAAGTATACGAAGGGCGTATACATGACTAAACATCTTTAATGAACAACGAGGAAGCGCGAGGCTGTACGCGCTCTCGACTTGAAAAGACCTTACTTCATCAAGACCGGAATCCCGCTACGACCTATTGCGGACTCCCGTGGTCCCGGCTGCTGACGTTAATGCCGGGGCCTGGGGCTAAGTAGCAGGAAGCAATGGCCTGGGGACACGCCCCTTGGAAAGGGCGCTAGAGCGCTTGTCTTGAGAGTACTGCGCATGGGCAGGCGCCATATTAGGTGTATATGGAAAAACTTGCTTGCGGAAGTGAATCTTAATAGGAGACACAAAGGGGTCGATTCCGATTCGGGCCGGAAAAAGCACCGACCGACTCGGATCCGGAAAAAATACCGACCGACACGTACCAGTGGCGCCCGACACGCCAAGTACGATGCAAGCCGCGATAAATCCGACCGACACGTCAGGAAACTAAGCCGACCGACCGACCCGCTCGGAAAATAGCAATCCGGCCGGAAAAACACGCGAATCCAACCGACCGACACGCACCCGGAACAAATCCGACCGAATCGTACCCGCCAACTCCAACCCGCAAAGTACGATGCAAGGCGCGAAAACCCGACCGAGTCGGACGGAGGACAAGCCGCACGACCGACACGCATACAAAACCGAGCCGAAGCAACACAATACACCGCGACCGACGCGTACGCAGCATACAAAACTGCACAAACACAGCGTGAACGAAACGGAAAACACCGTACGAGACCAATGCACGGTCCGACTCGGTCACAAGAACGTTTCCAACATACACAAACAGCACAAAGGAAAAATCAACCAAAAAAAGGCCAAACAAGCAATTACCAAGCCAATAAATACTGGGGGGTGGGGACAGAGAACAAAGACACACCAACAACTCCACCTATATAAAGGACACAAATCACTACCATGAGCCTTTGCAAATGCCATTCCACTGCCAGCACCCAAGAGAAAGCAACCACACACCCACAGCTCATCCCTCACACAAGCCACACACCAGCAGCACACCAACAAATACCTACCTCACATACACCCAGCACAACACACACCCACACACCCTCACCTGCACACCAACACACACAGCACCCACTATCACCACCCATCACCATGCCCCCCAAGAAGAATCCCAAGTTCCTAGATAGTGAATTGGAAGTCATGGTAGACGAGATCCTCAGGGTGGAGCCACAGCTGTTTGGCACTCTGGTCCAACAGACCCCCATGTCGCAGAAAACCAAGATGTGGGAGAGGATCATCAACAGGGTGAACGCCCAATCACCATGTCGGCGCACAAAGACCGACATCCAGAACAGGTGGTATGACGTGCGCAGGAGGGTCCGGGAGCTGCTCAAGAAAGACTACCACCTGAGCCAATACACCGGCAGTGGCCCTCCTGCCAAGCCAGTATACCTCAGGCCCTGGGAGGAGAAGGTGCGGGCCATCCTTCCGCCAGTGAGCGTATATGGACTAGAGGACATCCCAGAGCCTGGTGAGTACACAACAAATGTACACAATAAACTGCCACAAAACACACACATCACTGTCAAGGGGAGAGTCAAACCATGCACTCATAGCAATTACACAGCAACTAGAACAGAATCATCCCAAAATGTGTATGTCAGTCAGATAAACACAACACATGCCATCAAAAAAGTCACATCCAACTGTGCCAACACATGTACAAACACAACCACAACTACAGCTAGGCAGTGGCACAAATAGAACTAACACACACATCCACACATGTAGCCACCACAACAACACCAACACACAGTGAAGACCACTCAAAGGAAGGAATTCTGTGTATGCTGGCCAAGTCAGTGTAGCCAATAGCATCATGGGAGTCGCACTCACACATATTGCCCCCCCACAACTGTCCCATCAACACCACCCTGAACCATGCTCACATCACAGGGAGTGGAGAAGGACTCACAAGATGGCTGACACTGGCTACTGCTGTGGGGAGCACAAGGCCCTGCTGCCAACTGTGCACCAACAAACAGCAGGACACCACTGACTGACATCCTGAGAGACAACTTACACTCCCTGCAATGCAAGCACGTTCCATGGTGGGATATCCGGCTGGCTGGGTGGGAAGGGGGACTTGCAGCACTGACCATAGTCACCAGCACCTCCCCTCACCCCCCCCCCAACACAAACTCCACAGTACCCACCTGGTAGAATGCAATGCCCTCCATCCTAACACAAGATCCCACAAAGCACCACCACCCTGGGTTATGTTGTGTGAAGCACAGGGACACTCTTGGGACTCTTAGCCAAACAACTGCCAGGACAACACTCCCAGCCATCCTGTCAGCACAGCCAGCCCACCCCACAGGGAAGCAGAGTCAAAAGGAAGGAAGCATGGGCATGCTGGGAAGGGGGTGGAGGCAATAGCATGATGGGAGTCGTAGTCACAGCTCTACATCCCCCACCACATGGCCCAGCAAGCTCACACTCACGCATGCACATCCCACAGAGAGTAGAAAGGCCCATCAAAGATGTCTGACACTGTTGCTGTGTCGTGGGGAGCACAAGGGCATGCTGGGAACTGCACATCAACCAACAGCAGGACACCACTGACTGACATCCTGAGAGACAACTTCCACTCCCTGCAATGCAAGCACGTTCCATGGTGGGATATCCGGCTGGCTGGGTGGGAAGGGGGACTTGCAGCACTGACCATAGTCACCAGCACCTCCCCTCACACCCCCCCCCAACACAAACTCCACAGTACCCACCTGGTAGAATGCAATGCCCTCCATCCTAACACAAGATCCCACAAAGCACCACCACCCTGGGTTATGTTGTGTGAAGCACAGGGACACTCTTGGGACTCTTAGCCAAACAACTGCCAGGACAACACTCCCAGCCATCCTGTCAGCACAGCCAGCCCACCCCACAGGGAAGCAGAGTCAAAAGGAAGGAAGCATGGGCATGCTGGGAAGGGGGTGGAGGCAATAGCATGATGGGAGTCGTAGTCACAGACATTGCTCAGCCTCACAACTGGCCCATCAACACCACCCTGAACCATGCTCACATCACAGGGAGTGGAGAAGGACTCACAAGATGGCTGACACTGGCTACTGCTGTGGGGAGCACAAGGCCCTGCTGCCAACTGTGCACCAACAAACAGCAGGACACCACTGACTGACATCCTGAGAGACAACTTACACTCCCTGCAATGCAAGCACGTTCCATGGTGGGATAACTGACTGGGTGGGTGGGTGGGTGGGAAGGAGGTCTGGCTGTCAACCAAACACAATCAATGCAGACCATGTTCACACCCCAGAGAATACATAGAAATGCCCAAATAATGCAGGACAATGTGCCACACCAATATCAACCCCTGACTGTGACGACTTAGGACAATACAATGTACAGGCCCGCACCCCGAGGCACAGTCACAACTGTCAGGTGTGTCAACCACTGATGCCTGCAGAAACATGACATACATTGTTTGTGTCTCCCAAAAACAGGTGATGATAGGGACACAGCAGCAGACGCTGAGGAGTCCCAGTCCCAGGCTCAAGAGGATGCCGAGCTCACTGGCGTCGTACAGCCTCTGTCCTCCTCGGACGATGAAGAACAACCTGGCACATCCGGTGCAAGTCAACATGCTGCACCAGCAGGACCACCAGCTGCAGCACCAGCAGGTCCACCAGCTGCACCCCTGCACCCACCCCTCCAACGACTGTCACCACGAATACCATCCCTGCCGACATGGACAGAATAAGGAACAACACCAGCGCAGTGACCCTGGACCAACCTGGGGCCATGGACACCACCACCACCACCAACCCCCAAGGTGGACCAGGGTTATCTGTGCGTGCAACTGCACACACTGCACATGTCAGCAGGGGTGGTGGGAGGGGTGGGAGACAGAGGTCGCTGCTTGCAGACGTTGCTGGTGTGCATGAAGACCCACAACTGGTACGCATAGCTGATGCGTACCAGTCCAGCACCGGAGAGCTCAGCCAGGTAGTGGGGCTCCTCAGAGACATCAAACAGCAGCAGGCTGCCCATCATGCCCGCTTGGACTCCCACATGTCCCATGTGGAGTCACACATGTCACGTGTGGACTCCCACATGTCACGTGTGGACTCCCACATGACCCGCGTGGAGTCCAAGTGGGATGTACTACATGAGATGACGGCGGTGCACAGGGACATTTTACAATGCCTCCGCCAGATGAACAGCAACCAGTCCACACCTCCCTGTGTGCCAACAACATCTGGTACCGAACAAACTGCAACTGCCACAGGGAGGGAGGAGGACTCTGGCGGAGAGTCCCCTGCACCGCAGCAGCCTGCACTTGAGGGCCCCCCCCCAAGAAGAGGGGTCGTCCGAGGAGGGGAAAGTGAGAGGCTGATGGCCAAGCGCAACTCCCAGGAAGCCTGAACCTGTTCTGGATTTTCGCCTTTGTGCACAGACTGTTCACCCTGTTGATGGCAACACTACTCCCACACATTGCATGGGGAGTACAAGTTGGAACAATGTGTCAGACAACTGTGGCCCCGATACTGGGGATCCTGTCTACCTGGACTTTCTATTCATCTAGGAACTTGGGATTGCAAGATTCATGTACAGCACAATCCATCCTATGCACTATTATCACAGATGTATCACAATAAACACAATAATACACCATACTTGCCTCTGTCGTGATTCCAACGTGGGTACTGTTATGGGGATGATGAACAACAAAATTACACTGTGTATGCGAACTGCAACAGCAAGGACAACACAGGCATGTGAGTACAGGCAACGTGACACATATGAGGGAGACACACCACCAGGGCTACACAACACATACACACCTAGGCCATCTGACTCATTGCCTACACTGATGTTGCCAGGGAAGACGGTGCAATGCACAGACACCACACCCATTCCCAGTTGTAGTCAAGTAGCCCACAGGTGCAGTAAGCAAATGGCAGTCAAATGTGTGACCACAGACAACGCACATCACTAAGTGAAGCACAGGTTTATTACACAGTAGCAACATGCCGTAACCACTACAGATGCAAGGTAACCCCACCTGGTAGCGGGCACACAGTCAACAACTGTAGACAGAAGGAAGTCCATGGGTGTGGCGCACATCACCTGTAGGGACACAACAGCTACCAGCCTGGATGTGCAATCACGTTGTCGGTGGACACAGTTGACCAAACGAATCTGAAAGTACCCTGTGAAGGACAGAAATGACACACAGTCAAAAGCAATGGAGTACAGGACAGAACAGCAAAACTCATGCACAATACATGTTACAAGATACCCACCCAGAACCAAGTTAGCATGTCAACACTGTTGGGGAGTACAGCCCACCTGTCACCACACATCGCAACACACATCCAGTCAAGTAGCCCATGGACACACTCCAACAGCACCAGAGCACCACCCACACATCATGCCAACTCACATCATTCACATGACACCTCAGGATACTCACATTCAGCTAAAGAAGTTGGTGATGAGCTGTGTGCGGACATCACCATCACCATCATCATCATCATCGTCACTGGCATCGTGGTCCAGGCCAGGATCCTCCACAGGTGGCGGATGTTGGTCATCGTCATCCTGGATGAGAGGCAACTCCTTCCGCACTGCCAGGTTGTGGAGCATGCAGCAGACGATGATAATCTTGCACACTTTCGCAGGGGCATATGGGAGGGACCCTCCGGTCTTGTCCAGGCAGCGGAAGCGGCTCTTCAGGAGACCAAAGGTCCGCTCAATCACTCTCCTGGTCCGACCATGTGCCTCATTGTAGCGCATCTGGGCAGGTGTCACAGGGTTCCTGAGGGGTGTCAGCAACCACGGCATGTTGGGGTATCCCGAGTCACCTACGGACAGACAAGTGCACATCAGCTGACTTGGAAAAGTGGGCGGAATACTACAGATCAGATCACACACAATGGCACAAAGTCAGTACACACCGACAAGCCAGGCACGCTGGTTCTGCATCTGTGCCATCAACCTGGGGATGCGACTACTCCTCATCACAAAGGCATCGTGTGCTGAACCAGGGAAACGGGCACACACGTGTGTGATGGTCATGTCTGCAAGACACACCACCAGTGCATTGACCGAGTGGTAGTGCTTGCGGTTCCTGTAGGCCTGCTCCTGGGCCTGTGGTGGTACCAAAGCCACATGTGTCCCATCAATGGAGCCAATGACATGCGGCATCCTCCCCAGGGCATAAAAGTCACTCTTCACGTCAGTGAGTCGTCGCAGTCTAGGGAAATAGATGTACCGGTTCAGGAAGAGCAACATTGCCGCCAAGAAATCGCGGAGCACACGGCTGAACATGGTCTGTGACATCCCACCAGCAGACGCCACAGTATGTTGGAAGGTACCGGTGGCAAAGAAGTGTAGGGCTGCCATCACCTTCACCTTGGGGGTCAGCGCTGTAGGATACGGCCGGCCAGGCTGCAAATGTGGGGACAACTGCACTGCCAAATCCTCAATCAGCTGCCTGGTGAAGCGGTACCGTCGGATGCTGTCCCGTTCCACCATCGTTGCCAGGTCTGGGAATGGCCGATGGACAGCAGGAGCTCCTGCAGTGCAGAGGAGAAGTAAGCAAGATCGTCAGTCACCCCACATATGCGGCATTGAACACACTCAAGATCCCAACATACATCATCATGAGGCACAACTACATGAAGTGTGCAGTACCGGAACGACATGTATGGTACATACATGGCCAACATCTGTCAACACGGTCCTACAGGTGGCATCAATTTGTCCCAGGTTGGCCCATTGGATATCATGATGCTGTGTCACAGTCACCCCCCAGTGACATGTGAGGACAGATGTGCCCCAGGCACCACAGCTCAACGACAGGCACATTCCCAGGGACCCTGTAATGCCACATGGACACTGGCATCACCTGGAGTATCATGTGTACACCACAACAAAACAAACATGACCCCCACAGGTAGTGGCCACACTTGCCATGGCAGGAGAGCCATGGACGTCTGTGACACACACGCACAACATCAGAGTCCATGCACACACAACGTGGATGTGGAGACTGTCTCCCATTGTGCACATGAAATCAGAGACATTGTAAACACTACATGCACAAAGACTGTGGAGGGCCATCACTATTGTGCCACTGGGACACCCTGGCTCAAACATACCGTCCCACATGGGACTCACGGGGTATGTGACATGACATACACAAACACCACTGTGAAATGTGACCATGGCACATGCACAGATATGAACAGTTGCACATCACAGTGGTCACGTACACGTAACACCCAGGATCCTGTCCCCATTAACACGTGCACAGCCTGGGGGTGGCTGCCCACAGGTGACACCCACAGGACAACATGTACACCAACATACACACAATAGGAAATGCAGCCTTACATGCCTTATGATAAGGTTTGGACAGGCTGTCGTGATGTAGGTGTGCCCCTCACTCCCTGGGAGCTATCTGTGGCTGGCATATGTCCATCTGAGACAGGCATGCTGACATATGCCAGTCACATGTACAGTGATGCGTTGAACAGCAATGGACCGATCGGTGCCTCCGGCCGGCCCATTGCTTTCAATGTGTGCGGGTACGCGTTGTACCCCTGTGCTGCGTTGTACTGCAATGGACCGATCGGTGCCTCCGGCCGGCCCATTGCATTCAATGTGTGCGGGTACGCGTTGTACCCCTGTGCGCGTTGTACTGCAATGGACCGATCGGTGCCTCCGGCCGGCCCATTGCATTCAATGTGTGCGGGTACGCGTTGTACCCCTGTGCGCGTTGTACTGCAATGGACCGATCGGTGCCTCCGGCCGGCCCATTGCATTCAATGTGTGCGGGTACGCGTTGTACCCCTGTGCGCGTTGTACTGCAATGGACCGATCGGTGCCTCCGGCCGGCCCATTGCATTCAATGTGTGCGGGTACGCGTTGTACCCCTGTGCGCGTTGTACCTCAATGGACCGATCGGTGCGCACCCATTGACAATGGGCTTGCCTGGCAACGGACGCGTTTTCGAATATTCGAACGAGTCGGTTGCTGGAAAATCAGTTGGTCACCCACAACAATGTTGCAAAATCATGTATGTCATGAAGTTGAAATTTTGAAGGATGCTGTGGGCGTGTTTTGGTGCTGCTATTCCATGGATTGGCCAGATTCAGAAGATGCAAACGACTTGGACCTATCACTTTGGACACAAGGGACAGTATCTGCCTCTCCAGCACATATATATTGCTGCATGTTCCCCTGAGAGCCCACTTGCCTGCACTACATGCTCCAGGACGACATCTGCCACTGCACTGCTGCTGTCTCTGCCCCTCTGGACCCTGCAATGGCACGTACTGTGGAGAGAGCCCCAGCCTTCAGCCTTGAAGAGAACCAGGCCCTGCTGGACAGCCTACTTTCCACAGTACAGCAAGCTGTATGGGACACCAGGGGAGCAGGTGAGTGTTCTGTGCACTGCCTTTCTGAATGTGCATTTTGTCTGACTAGCAAGGCTGAGAGTCAGCACACCACTGGCTAGCAGGCTCACTGAGTAGTTGTCACCCCCCATAGTGTGTAGTGACTTGCACTGGACAGGTATGGTGCAGTGACAGTGCTTCTGAACAGGGTTTTACTCCCCATGCTATGATACCATGTAGTGACTTCTGGAAAACTGTCCATGGGCAGCCGTGCACTGCCTGGGTACACCATGTGCCCCTGTGATTGCGACATGTATATGCAACTGTGTCATGCACGGATATGTTGCATGTGTAGTAATGGCCTTATCACTTTGTCATCCTGACAGGCTTCTGCCCATCGGAAGCATGAGATCTGGAAGGACATCGTCCGGGCTGTCCGGTCCGTGGGGGTCTACAAGCGCCGGATCCGCAACTGCCAAAAGAGGTGGCAGGACCTTCGGGGCTGGACCCGGAGGATTGCACGGGTCCAGCTGAAGCTGTCGCCTCCTCGCAGGAGGGGCGGAACACGGACCCTGACCCCCACATGCTCAGGATCCTGGCGGTGGTCTTTCCAGACCTGGATGGGCAGCTGAAGGCCAGAGAGCAGCAAGGAGGGGGTGAGTCAAAGACTGCACTGTGTACTCTGTCTAACATGTTATGTGCCCTCCTCGGGCCAGGTTGAACTGCCACAGTACAGCAGTCATGTTGTCCAGGAGCCATGTCCCTCTATTGTGCACTGCCCACTCCTCATCTGATACCCAGGTGTGGCCCTTACATGCAGGGAATTCTGTCACTTAGGACTGTGTCCTTGCAGTTTGCTTGACTCAAGGTGGGAGACAGCATCTGTTTCCCTGACTCTGTGGTGGGCATCATGGGTGGGTCCATTGCTTACACAATGCCTGTATTCTGACATGTATTCAGCGTGTTACTTTGATCTGTGGTCCAATTGCTGAGCTGATCCACCACATGTGGCTGGGGTACCTGGCACACACCCATGCTGCGGGTGGGAACAATGTTTGGGCCCCAGGAGTATGTATATGACGTGTGTCACACATACTTAGCCAGCTGCCTACAGTCCAGGGCTCATCCCTCATTCATGTGGGGCTGGACAGTCATGCCTACTCCAGGCCATACAATACACTCTGTACTCCCACTCCCGTGTATCAGAGGACACATTGTGCACAGTGATTTGACCCTCAGGTGTCTGCCTCTGTGTCAGTGTGCTGTGGATTAGTCGCCAGGACTGCTGTGGAGTTTCTTGGTAGGGGCTCAGCATGCCACTGGAGATGTGACCATAGGAGACGATACTTGTGTGACACATAGGTGTCTGATCAGCTGCCCATGCAGACTGGGGCATGTAAATGTGAAGTTCAGGCAGCTGTTCCCCATGCACAGCAGAGTGTGAGGGGCTCAGGTTCAGAGGGTAGTGTCACAGGTCTCCCATATGTCCAATAGGTATGACCTGGACAGATGAGGGTTAAGAGGATGTGTTGTGGGGGATGTACATGTGCACTTGTGCAGCTCCAGGACTTGCATTCCCCATGACCTACTATTGTGACACAGTGCAGAGTGTTGTTGTCTGGTTGCAAAGTCATACATCACTGAGACAGTGATGTATGACTTTGCAGTCATGCCTCCGCCATGGCATGTGTCTACTGATTGGTGATCCTGCAGGGGAGTGACATGTGCTACATGCACACCATAGTGGCGCTGGCTATCAGGACATGGGTGCATCATGGTGTCTGTCGCTGGTATGCATCACATGCATTTCCTATTTGACTCTGGGCATCCCTTACATCCGTAAACCTGTACTGACTCAGTGGCAAGAGCTGTGATGTGTCCACACCGTGTCCTCTGCACTGTCCAACTACTGTGTACTTGGTGCATGTGTCAACACTGGGGTGTTGCAATCCAACAGACACCAGACAGATGGGTGCAAGGCCATGTGGGATGTGAGTGCCATGCTTGGCATCAGACTGACAATTGACTTCTCCTGTTCAATTAGGGCACTTTTAGCAATGTACAACTAATGATGCCAGGGCTTGCTCTGTAATGTGCTGTGCTCACAGTGGTGTGTGCGTTTGGTGCAGGTGACTGATGTCTGTCTGTTTCCCCATTGTTTGCAGATACATCCACGGCCACGGAAGGGGACAGCTCCACGGACCAGGAGGAGCCGGAGAGCCAGACTGGGTCAGCAGCCGAGGAGTGGTCGGAGGGACCCAGTGGCACGGAGGGCGAGGGGAGCCACACCGAGGAGTCCTCAGCAGCATCCACCTCAGCTGAGGACCAGAGCAACTCGGAGGATGACTCCCTTGTGGAGGCGGGTGTCAGCAGCCACCACACCCCAGCTAGTGTTGCTGTCCCCGCCACCACCAGCACCACCACCGCCCTCCCATCGGCTCCCATTCCCCAGGTCCGTGGAGGCTCCCATGTCCGGGAGCGTGTCTCCTTTGGGCCAGGCACCGCACCCCCTGCCCCTGTGTCCCCTGCTGCCCTGAGTGAGGAGTCTGTGTACCTCCTTCGCCAGCTCCATGTAGGGCAGACAGCCATGCTGAGTGTCCTCCATGCGCACACCGCGCTGTTGACTCAGCTGGTGTCGTTCATGGAGGGCATCTCATCGGGCATGTCTGACCTACAGAGGGGCAATAGGTCCATGGACTCCTCCCTGACGGCAGCAGTGTCCCTCCTCAAACGGTCCCTCACCCCTCCTGCCTCTGCTCCATCCACACTCCCCAGCACCTTACCCATCCCAGGCACACACACACTGGCACAGGCACACACCAGCACACACACATCCAGCACACTGACACACACGCCAATGACAAAACGCACACGCACGCACATTCAGGGGACTGAAGCCAGACTCACAGGGGATGGGGCCCTGGAACACACACACGCATCCACATGCACTGCGCAGTCCTCAGTTCCCTCTCCCTCCAAAGCACCCTCCCTTGCCTCACCTGCAACCCCAAAGTCACAGCAGCTCTTCCTCTGTAGACCTCGGCCTCTTCCCCACCGATGAAGCTGCTCCAGCATCCCGGGGGAAGAGGAAGCCCACCCACACGGAGCAGAGTGCCCTCGCCCCCGGACACCCTCCCCCAGGCGCAGACGGACTGAGGCCCCCACCCGCAAGTCCCCCCGGAGTGCTAAGAGCAAGACCCCCGCCACCACCCTGCAGCTCAGGCACAAGGTCTCCGTCCTCCATCCCTCAGGCCCCCACTGCACAGGTGCCCCCACCACACCCTGCCCCAGGTTCCCCCACCCACAGATATACCATCCCCAAGATGCTCCGGCCTTCTCCCCTGCCACTTGCTCTCCCAGCACCACACCCCCGCTGCGCTTGTCTGTGCCACTGATGTGGTGAGGGTGTCCCCCCCTCTGTCCAACCCACCTTGCCTGTTCCCCATTCTCCTCCCCTGGAGGTAGGCACTGCAGTGGAGTCCACTACCGCCCTGTCTGACTTGGGCACTGCAGTGGCGGACCTGTCCACCCCATCTGCAGGGTCCACTGCAGTTGTGCCGGCACCCACGACATCTGTGTCATGCCCCCCAGTTGTGCCGGCACACACCATGTCAGACACCTCCACTGCAGTTGTCAGTGGCTCTCCTGCACCCACCACCCCTTCCCTGACTCCCCTGGTGAGCCCTGATCCTGTCCCTGCGGTGCCTGGCCTGCCCCCCGGTTGCCCCTCCTAGTGGATTGTCCCTGGTATTGTGCAGGCATGCGTAGGGTGACATCTGCCAGTGTCACCCTGTTTGAACTTTGACAATGGACTGGCCATTGGCCTTTGCTCTTTTTTCAGGACTTCGTTTGGCCTCAACACATATGCTGAATAAAGCAACTTTCTTTTCTCTAGTGCTCATGCTTCAGATGTACATGTTGTTGGTGCAGCTAACCATGCCCTTGCTGCAGTGATGGTGATATCTGGTCTCATGATTATGAAGTGTTACTGTGCAGGAACCCATGTGGTCCAGGGGGAATGTGTCCTATCATGTGGTGTATCCATGTCATCAATAGCAGCATCTGAGGGTGTCATGTGTTCAGTATTTGGCAATGGGTTTCCTACTTACATTGGCAATTTCATATCTGTGGCTTCCACCCCTGCACATCTGTTGTGCCTGCCATCGTTGCATTTGTCTACTTCCTGACCGTGTTGCCATCTCCAGTGGACATGCAGGTTTGGGCATCAATGGGGAGGGACTCATCCGTGTAGTCAGTGCAACATTGCTATACAAGTGTGTTGGATCTGTGCTGATGATTCCGTTGGCACATCCATGACCAGGCTGATGTGATGGGAGCCCTCATTTGGTGCTAATTGTTGATTGTGTGACCAAGTGCTCAGCTGACATGATGGGGCCCTACTGAGGCAACATATGGCACAGCTTTCCTCACACAGGAGTGGAGTCCCCTCATGGCAGTGTGTACACGTGTGACATTGCCTGCGCCCAAGGTGTGTGTTGTATGTGCATGTCTGTGTGTTCACTTCCATTCATCTGCGCATGCTGTGATCCCTAGTGTTGTACCTGTTTGTGATGCTTGCTGACTTGAGCTATGTTCCCCCAAAGTCTTCTCCCTGTGTTCTCTGTGATGTGGGTGCATGGCACATTACTGGTCATCAGGGTGTCACCCATAGGTGTGTTTGCTGTCAGGGCAGAGTTTGTGTGCTGACGCAGATGGGTCACAGTCAGGTTTCCCTTTGGCACTTGTTGTTTGCCCCTGTCATGTGATTTCCAGTTTGTGTTATCTTTCAGTGATTGTGACACGTTGTGTGTGTGACTGCTGGCACTCCTTAGGGTCCGGGCTGCAATGTTGGTTGTTGTCTATGTGTGTTCTTTGTGGGTGACCTTGGCTTCTTCATTGGTGTGTGACTGTGGCTGGGATCCCATTGGTCGGTGTGGTATTGCCGTCATGTCCATGTACAGAGTAGTGTGCAGTGTGTCAGACATTCAGGAGTCTTGTTGAGTGTCCATGTGTGATGTGTTTCTACACCTTGGTTCCCACCCACCACCCTGGAATAGTCATGGGTGCATGTGCAATGTCACCAGTGCATGTGTACTTCACTGCTGCACATTGTTGGAGGTCGAGGGGTGTGGTGTTGAGTGTGTGCAGATGAGAGTTGTTGCCCGGCTAGTCCCCTGCCTCCATGTTGGCCTTGGCTTACTGGCCATGCTGATTGATTTGTGCTTGTGTAGGTGTGATGGTAGTTAGTTGCTCAGGACACCTGACTGTGGTTCACAGTGTGAACGACATTTAGCTTTGTCATCACAGTGGTATTTTTTTTCAGCCCAGGGTCACCACATTGTGGGGGCCCTGGGGGTGGTGCTGTGGTGTGTCTGTGACTTGCTGTGTCAGTTGTTGTTCCTACGTGCCTGTGTGACATGTGTGTTTTGTGCTCCCTCTCACCTGTCAATGCCTGCTTGCCCACATAGGGGATTTGGATCCATGAGTTAGCTTAGTGTGGCAGTGTATGCACATCTGTATGATTGGTATTCAGCTCTCCTCATGTGTTGTGTTGTTGCCTGGGGACACTGGCACCCCCACCCCTCACCTGCTGTGTATGATGACAGTGTTGGTCTGCCTGTTTGTGTTTGTGCATCTGCACCACTGCATTGGCATATCTTGGGTGTGCCATTGGCTGTATGTTGTTTGGTGTGTTTCCCTGCTGTCCCTGGGACTCCTAGGTCATCGGTCAGCACAGTGATCATGGTTTGTGTGTCCCATTGCTGCCATGGTATGGTATCTGTTCACCTCACATCTGCTGTCTCCACAGGGTATCTGCATTTGTGTGCCCATTGGTGCAAATATGTGGTTCTGCATTCTGATGGTCACTTCTGTCATTGTGTCATTGATGACTGTTGACGGTCTCAGCCCCCATGGGTGTTGTTTGTCTGCACATGGCCAAAGGAATGTTTCATTTGCACTGCAGTATTTGGCTCCCCCAATTTATGTTGCAATGGGACACATACACTACTTTGCCACAGATGAGTTTTTGGTTCTGTGACCAGGAATGATCCATGCAGTTTGGCAGTTGCAGCTCTTTCTTTGTTAACAATTACCTTTTGGTCACTGTGATGATGAGGGTGTAGACCCCATTGCCACAATGGTCAAAATGTGCTTCAGCTATGGACCCCACACTTACCTTTTGGTCACTGTGATGATGGGGGTTTAGACCCCATTGCCACAATGGTCAAAATGTGCTTCAGCTATGGACCCCACACTTACCTTTTGGTCACTGTGATGATGGGGGTTTAGACCCCATTGCCACAATGGTCAAAATGTGCTTCAGCTATGGACCCCACACTTGCCTTTTGGTCACTGTGATGATGGGGGTTTAGACCCCATTGCCACAATGGTCAAAATGTGCTTCAGCTATGGACCCCACACTTGCCTTTTGGTCACTGTGATGATGGGGGTTTAGGCCCCATTGCCACAATGGTCATGGGCTGCTTAGCATTGTGGGTGCCACACACATATATGTGTGGCACATGTGCTAGGGGGTCACATTGTATGTTCAATGTCATGTTCGGTGTTGTAGGCATTTGACACAGCCTGCTCACACGCTTGTCATGGTGGTGGGGGATGTCTTAATCTTGCATTCCCTAGGTTGTGGTGTGCTTGTTGTGTCATGCATTGTCCATCCTATGAGTGGGGGTGGTAGTAGTGGTAGGCATCCTGCCCCCTGGCTAAGGGTGGTAGTAGTGGTAGGCATCCAGCCCCCTGGCTAAGGGTGGTAGTAGTGGTAGGGCTTCCTGCCCCCTGGCTAAGGGTGGTAGTAGTGGTGGGCATCCTGCCCCCCTGGGTGAGGGTGGTAGTAGTGGTAGGCATCCTGCCCCCTGGCTAAGGGTGGTAGTAGTGGTAGGCATCCTGCCCCCTGGCTAAGGGTAGTAGTGGTAGGCATCCAGCCCCCTGGCTAAGGGTGGTAGTAGTGGTAGGCATCCAGCCCCCTGGCTAAGGGTGGTAGTAGTGGTAGGGCATCCTGCCCCCTGGCTAAGGGTGGTAGTAGTGGTAGGCATCCTGCCCCCTGGCTAAGGGTGGTAGTAGTGGTAGGCATCCTGCCCCCTGGGTGAGGGTGGTAGTAGTGGTGGGCATCCTGCCCCCTGGCTAAGGGTGGTAGTAGTGGTGGGCATCCTGCCCCCCTGGGTGAGGGTGGTAGTAGTGGTGGGCATCCTGCCCCCTGGGTGAGGGTGGCAGTAGTGGTGGGCATCCTGCCCCCTGGCTAAGGGTGGTAGTAGTGGTGGGCATCCTGCCCCCCTGGGTGAGGGTGGTAGTAGTGGTGGCATCCTGCCCCCCTGGGTGAGGGTGGTAGTAGTGGTGGGCATCCTGCCCCCTGGCTAAGGGTGGTAGTAGTGGTGGGCATCCTGCCCCCCTGGGTGAGGGTGGCAGTAGTGGTGGGCATCCTGCCCCCCTGGGTGAGGGTGGTAGTAGTGGTGGGCATCCTGCCCCCTGGCTAAGGGTGGTAGTAGTGGTGGGCATCCTGCCCCCTGGCTGAGGGTGGTAGTAGTGGTGGGCATCCTGCCCCCCTGGGTGAGGGTGGTAGTGGTGGGCATCCTGCCCCCTGGCTAAGGGTGGTAGTAGTGGTGGGCATCCTGCCCCCTGGCTAAGGGTGGTAGTAGTGGTGGGCATCCTGCCCCCTGGGTGAGGGTGGTAGTAGTGGTGGGCATCCTGCCCCCTGGCTAAGGGTGGTAGTAGTGGTAGGCATCCTGCCCCCCTGGGTGAGGGTGGTAGTAGTGGTGGGCATCCTGCCCCCCTGGGTGAGGGTGGTAGTAGTGGTAGGCATCCTGCCCCCTGGCTAAGGGTGGTAGTAGTGGTAGGCATCCTGCCCCCTGGCTAAGGGTGGTAGTAGTGGTAGGCATCCAGCCCCCCTGGCTAAGGGTGGTAGTAGTGGTAGGCATCCTGCCCCCCTGGCTAAGGGTGGTAGTAGTGGTGGGCATCCTGCCCCCCTGGCTGAGGGTGGTAGTAGTGGTGGGCATCCTGCCCCCCTGGCTAAGGGTGGTAGTAGTGGTGGGCATCCTGCCCCCCTGGGTGAGGGTGGTAGTAGTGGTGGGCATCCTGCCCCCCTGGCTAAGGGTGGTAGTAGTGGTGGGCATCCTGCCCCCTGGGTGAGGGTGGTAGTAGTGGTGGGCATCCTGCCCCCTGGCTAAGGGTGGTAGCAGTGGTGGGCATCCTGCCCCCTGGCTAAGGGTGGTAGTAGTGGTGGGCATCCTGCCCCCCTGGGTGAGGGTGGTAGTAGTGGTGGGCATCCTGCCCCCCTGGGTGAGGGTGGTAGTAGTGGTGGGCATCCTGCCCCCCTGGCTAAGGGTGGTAGTAGTGGTGGGCATCCTGCCCCCCTGGGTGAGGGTGGTAGTAGTGGTGGGCATCCTGCCCCCCTGGGTGAGGGTGGTAGTAGTGGTGGGCATCCTGCTCCCCTGGGTGAGGGTGGTAGTAGTGGTGGGCATCCTGCCCCCTGGCTAAGGGTAGCAGTGGGCATCCAGCCCCCTGGGAGGGTGGTAGTGGTGGCATCCTGCCCCCTGGCTAAGGGTGGTAGTAGTGGTAGGCATCCAGCCCCCTGGCTAAGGGTGGTAGTGGTGGT
>CAWUFW010029956.1:0-18078 GCA_963921515.1 Calotriton arnoldi
GAAAACTATTTTCACATGCTTGTCCCATACAGTTTTGGAAGGTGCTCCAGAAGCTAAAATGAGAGCATATTTTCTGTAAATTCACATTATCTTTCTCAGTCATGTGAGAATGAAGTCTGACATTCTCAGTAAAACATGTACATCCAACAAGGGCAGAGACTGTCAGTTGATTCCTTTGTGTTCTACTGCAGCTTCCCAGAGTGTTCTAAAGAACAACTAGAGTGCTAACAGCCTTACTTATGACAAAAGTATGGCACACCTGAAGCCATCTTGATTGGAATAAACTGGTAACACTTAAAACATTTAATTTAAAAAGGAACAAAATGATGGGGTTCATTTTGTCATAGAAATTATGGTTAGTGCTATAGAAAGAAAAATTAGGACATGTTTCAAGTGAGATCTCAAATATCTTCCTGTTATATTTCAACAGGAGCAGCCTGCCAGTTGATGCCTTTGTGTTCTACTGCAGCTTCCCAGAGTGTTCTAAAGAACAACTAGAGCGCTAACAGCCTTACTTATCACAAAAGTATGGCACACCGGAAGCCATCTTGATTGGAATAAACCGTTAATACTTAAAACATTTAATTTAAAAAGGAACAAAATGAGAGGGTTCTTTTTAAATAGAAATTATGGTTAGTGCTGCAGAAAGAAAAATGAGGGCATGTTTTAAGTGAGATCTCAAATCCTCTTCTATTTCATTAGAAAATTCTGACATGCAGACTGAAACAATCACTTTCAATACCAGCAGCAGACTTCCAGTTAACTCCCTGGTGAGCAGTAGCTTTAGTACAGTGATCTAATGAGCAACTAGAGTGCTAACGTTCTGAATTTATGGCAAATGTGAGACACATCTGAATGCCTTCTTGATGGAATCAAAGTAAAAACTGAAAGCATTTCCTACTGAGGAGACTGCAGTAAATGAGGAAATTAGGAAACTTCATAACAAAGAAGTCTTCCAAGATGGCCACCAGAGAAAAAAGAGCCCAAATGTAGCACAAATATTACCCAGATGTAGCCCACATATAGCCCAATGACAAAAGTGTGCAAAACACTTTTTATTTTTAGTTTTTTTGCAGGTTTATGTAGTGCAGACTGGTCAGGTATTGGAGCGTTGCATCTTAAAACATGACCCCTACACTACAAAAACACTACTGCACTACTCTAAACCCTAAAACACTACCCCAGCACGACTCCCTACACTACACAAGCACCACTGCACTATCCTAAACCCTAAAACACTACCCCCAGCATGACCCCCTACACTACACAAACACCACTGCACTACCCTAAACCCTAAAACACTACCCCCAGCACGACCCCCTACACTACACAAGCACCACTGCACTACCCTAAACCCTAAAACACTACCCCCAGAACGACCCCCTACACTGCACAAACACCACTGCACTGCCCTAAACCTTGAAACACCAGCCCCTGCACGACCCCCTATACTGTTCGAACACCACTGCACTGCCCTAAACCCTGAAACACCACCCCCAGCACGACCCCCTACACTGCCCGAACACCACTGCACTGCCCTAAACCCTGAAACACCACCCCCTTCACGACCCCCTACACTGCCCGAACACCACTGCCCTAAACCCTGAAACACCACCCCCAGCACGGCCCCCTACACTGCCCAAACACCACTGCACTGCCCTAAACCCTGAAACACCAGCCCCAGCAAGACCCCCTACACTGCCCCAACACCACTGCACTGCCCTAAACCCTGAAACACCACCCCCAGCAAGACCCCCTACACTGCCCGAACACCACTGCCCTAAACCCTGAAACACCACCCCCAGCACGACCCCCTACACTGCCCGAACACCACTGCACTGCCCTAAACCCTGAAACATCACCCCCAGCAAGACCCCCTACACTGCCCGAACACCACTGCCCTAAACCCTGAAACACCACCCCCAGCACGACCCCCTACACTGCCCGAACACCACTGCACTGCCCTAAACCCTGAAACACCACCCCCAGCACGACCCCCTACACTGCCCGAACACCACTGCTCTGCCCAAAACCCTGAAACACAAGTCCCAGCACGACCCCCTACACTGCCCGAACACCACTGCACTGCCCTAAACCCTGAAACACCAGCCCCAGCACGACCCCCTACACTGCCCGAACACCATTGCACTACCCTAAACCCATAAACACCACCCCCAGCATGACCCCCTACACTGCCCAAACACCACTGCACTGCCCTAAACCCTGAAACACTATCCCCAGCAAGACCCCCTACACTGCCCAAACACCACTGCACTGCCCTAAACCCTGAAACACTATCCCCAGCAAGACCCCCTACACTGCCCAAACACCACTCCACTGCCCTAAACCCTGAAACATCACCCCCAGCAAGACCCCCTACACTGCCCGAACACCACTGCCCTAAACCCTGAAACACCACCCCCAGCACGACCCCCTACACTGCCCGAACACCACTGCACTGCCCTAAACCCTGAAACACCACCCCCAGCACGACCCCCTACACTGCACGAACACCACTGCTCTGCCCAAAACCCTGAAACACCAGCCCCAGCACGACCCCCTACACTGCCCGAACACCACTGCACTGCCCTAAACCCTGAAACACCAGCCCCAGCACGACCCCCTACACTGCCCGAACACCACTGCACTACCCTAAACCCAGAAACACCACCCCCAGCACGACCCCCTACACTGCCTGAGCACCACTGCACTGCCCTAAACCCTGAAACACCAGCCCCAGCATGACCCCTACACTGCCCGAACACCACTGCACTGCCCTAAACCCTGAAACACCAGCCCAAGCACGACCACCTACACTGCACGAACACCACTGCACTGCCCTAAACCCTGAAACACCAGCCCCAGCATGACCCCCTACACTGCCCGAACACCACTGCACTGCCCTAAACCCTGAAACACCACCCCCAGCACGACACCCTACACTGCCCGAACACCACTGCACTGCCCTAAACCCTGAAACACCATTCCCCCTGCACGACCCCCTACACTGCCCGAACACTACTGCACTGCCCTAAACCCTGAAACACCATCCCCAGCACGACCCCCTACACTGCACGAACACCCCTGCACTGCCCTAAACCCTGAAACACTACTGCCAGCAAGACTCCCTACACTGCCCGAACACCACTGCACTGCCCTAAACCCTGAAACATCACCCCCAGCAAGACCCCCTACACTGCCCGAACACCACTGCCTAAACCCTGAAACACCACCCCCAGCAAGACCCCCTACACTGCCCGAACACCACTGCACTACCCTAAACCCTACAATACTACCCCCAGCACGACCCCCTACACTACACAAGCACCACTGCACTACCCTAAACCCTAAAACACTACCCCTAGAACAACCCCCTACACTGCCCGAACACCACTGCACTGCCCTAAACCTTGAAACACCAGCCCCTGCACGACCCCCTACACTGTTCGAACACCACTGCACTGCCCTAAACCCTGAAACACCACCCCCAGCACGACCCCCTACACTGCCGAACACCACTGCACTGCCCTAAACCCTGAAACACCACCCCCTTCACGACCCCCTACACTGCCCGAACACCACTGCACTGCCCTAAACCCTGAAACACCACCCCCAGCACGGCCCCCTACACTGCCCAAACACCACTGCACTGCCCTAAACCCTGAAACACTATCCCCAGCAAGACCCCCTACACTGCCCAAACACCACTCCACTGCCCTAAACCCTGAAACATCACCCCCAGCAAGACCCCCTACACTGCCCGAACACCACTGCCCTAAACCCTGAAACACCACCCCCAGCACGACCCCCTACACTGCCCGAACACCACTGCACTGCCCTAAACCCTGAAACACCACCCCCAGCACGACCCCCTACACTGCACGAACACCACTGCTCTGCCCAAAACCCTGAAACACCAGCCCCAGCACGACCCCCTACACTGCCCGAACACCACTGCACTGCCCTAAACCCTGAAACACCAGCCCCAGCACGACCCCCTACACTGCCCGAACACCACTGCACTACCCTAAACCCAGAAACACCACCCCCAGCACGACCCACTACACTGCCTGAGCACCACTGCACTGCCCTAAACCCTGAAACACCAGCCCGAGCATGACCCCCTACACTGCCCAAACACCACTGCACTGCCCTAAACCCTGAATCACCAGCCCCAGCACGACCACCTACACTGCACGAACACCACTGCACTGCCCTAAACCCTGAAACACCAGCCCCAGCATGACCCCCTACACTGCCCGAACACCACTGCACTGCCCTAAACCATGAAACACTAGCACCAGCACGACCCCCTACACTGCCAGAACACCATTGCACTGCCCTAAACCCTGAAACACCAGCCCCAGCACAACCCCCTACACTGCCTGAACACTACTGCACTGCCCTAAACCCTGAAACACCATCCCGTGCACGACCCCCTACACTGCCCGAACACCACTGCACTGCCCTAAACCCTGAAACACCACCCCCAGCACGACACCCTACACTGCCCGAACACCACTGCAGTGCCCTAAACCCTGAAACACCACCCCCTTCACGACCCCCTACACTGCCCGAACACTACTGCACTGCCCTAAACCCTGAAACACCATCCCCAGCACGACCCCCTACACTGCACAAACACCCCTGCACTGCCCTAAACCCTGAAACACTACCGCCAGCAAGACCCCCTACACTGCCCGAACACCACTGCACTGCCCTAAACCCTGAAACATCACCCCCAGCAAGACCCCCTACACTGCCCGAACACCACTGCCCTAAAGCCTGAAACACCACCCCCAGCAAGACCCCCTACACTGCCCGAACACCACTGCACTACCCTAAACCCTACAATACTACCCCCAGCACGAGCCCCTACACTACACAAGCACCACTGCACTACCCTAAACCCTAAAACACTACCCCCAGAACGACCCCCTACACTGCCCGAACACCACTGCACTGCCCTAAACCTTGAAACACCAGCCCCTGCACGACCCCCTACACTGTTCGAACACCACTGCACTGCCCTAAACCCTGAAACACCACCCCCAGCACGACCCCCTACACTGCCGAACACCACTGCACTGCCCTAAACCCTGAAACACCACCCCCTTCACGACCCCCTACACTGCCCGAACACCACTGCACTGCCCTAAACCCTGAAACACCACCCCCAGCACGGCCCCCTACACTGCCCAAACACCACTGCACTGCCCTAAACCCTAAAACACTATCCCCAGCAAGACCCCCTACACTGCCCAAACACCACTCCACTGCCCTAAACCCTGAAACATCACCCCCAGCAAGACCCCCTACACTGCCCGAACACCACTGCCCTAAACCCTGAAACACCACCCCCAGCACGACCCCCTACACTGCCCGAACACCACTGCACTGCCCTAAACCCTGAAACACCACCCCCAGCATGACCCCTACACTGCCCGAACACCACTGCTCTGCCCAAAACCCTGAAACACAAGCCCCAGCACGACCCCCTACACTGCCCGAACACCACTGCACTGCCCTAAACCCTGAAACAGCAGCCCCAGCACGACCCCCTACACTGCCCGAACACCACTGCACTACCCTAAACCCATAAACACCAGCCCCAGCACGACCACCTACACTGCACGAACACCACTGCACTGCCCTAAACCCTGAAACACCAGCCCCAGCATGACCCCCTACACTGCCCGAACACCACTGCACTGCCCTAAACCGTGAAACACTAGCCCCAGCACAACCCCCTACACTGCCCGAACCCCACTGCACTGCCCTAAACCCTGAAACACCACCCCGTGCATGACCCCCTACACTGCACGAACACCACTGCACTGCCCTAAACCCTGAAACACCACCCCAGCACGACACCCTACACTGCACGAACACCACTGCACTGCCCTAAACCCTGAAACATCACCCCCAGCAAGACCCCCTACACTGCCCGAACACCACTGCCCTAAACCCTGAAACACCACCCCCAGCAAGACCCCTACACTGCCCGAACACCACTGCACTGCCCTAAACCCTGAAACACCAGCCCCAGCACGACCCCCTACATTGCCCGAACACCACTGCACTGCCCTAAACCCTGAAACACCACCCCCTGCATGACCCACTACACTGCCCGAACACCACTGCACTGCCCTAAACCCTGAAACACCATTCCCCCTGCACGACCCCCTACTCTGCCCGAACACTACTGCACTGGCCTAAACCCTGAAACACCATCCCCAGCACGACCCCCTACACTGCACGAACACCCCTGCACTGCCCTAAACCCTGAAACACTACCCCCAGCAAGACCCCCTACACTGCCCGAACACCACTGCACTGCCCTAAACCCTGAAACATCACCCCCAGCAAGACCCCCTACACTGCCCGAACACCACTGCCCTAAACCCTGAAACACCACCCCCAGCAAGACCCCCTACACTGCCCGAACACCACTGCACTGCCCTAAACCCTGAAACACCAGCCCCAGCACGACCCCCTACATTGACCGAACACCACTGCACTGCCCTAAACCCTGAAACACCACCCCTGCATGACCCACTACACTGCCCGAACACCACTGCACTGCCCTAAACCCTGAAACACCACCCCCAGCACGACCCCCTACACTGCCCGAACACCATTGCACTGCCCTAAACCCTGAAACACCACCCCCTGCACGACCCCCTACACTGCCCGAACACTACTGCACTGCCCTAAACCCTGAAACACCGCCCCCAGCATGACCCCCTACACTGCACAAACACTACTGCACTGCCCTAAACCTTGAAACACCAGCCCCAGCAAGACCCCCTACACTGCCCGAACACCACTGCACTGTCCTAAACCCTGAAACACCACCCCCAGCAAGACCCCCTACACTGCCCGAACAACACTGCAGTGCCCTAAACCCTAAAACACCACCCCCAGCACGACCCCCTACACGGCCCGAACACCACTGCTCTGCCCAAAACCCTGAAACACCAGCCCCAGCACGACCCCCTACACTGCCCGAACACCACTGCACTGCCCTAAACCCTGAAACACCACCCCCAGCACGACCCCCTACACTGCCCGAACACCACTGCACTGCCCTAAACTCTGAAACACCACCCCCAGCATAGCCCCCTACACTGCCCGAACACCACTGCACTGCCCTAAACCCTGAAACACCACCCCCAGCACGACCCCCTACACTGCCCGAACACCACTGCACTGCCCTAAACTCTGAAACACCACCCCCAGCATAACCGCCTACTCTGCCTGAAAACCACTGCACTGCCCTAAACCCTGAAACACCAGCCCCAGCACGACCCCCTACACTACCCGAACACCACTGCACTGCCCTAAACCCTCAAACACCAGCCCCAGCACGACCCCCTACACTGCCCGAACACCACTGCACTACCCTAAACCCTGAAACACCAGCCCCAGCAAGACCCCCTACACTGCCCGAACACCACTGCACTGCCCTAAACCCTGAAACACCAGCCCCAGCAAGACCCCCTACACCGCCCGAACACCACTGCACTGCCCTAAACCCTGAAACACCACCCCCAGCAAGACCCCCTACACTGCCCGAACACCACTGCGCTGCCCTAAACACTGAAACATCAGCCCCAGCAAGACCCCCTACACTGCGCGAACACCATTGCACTGCCCTAAACCCTGAAACACCACCCCCAGCAAGACCCCCTACACTGCCCGAACACCACTGCACTAAACCCGGAAACACCAGCCCCAGCAAGACCACCTACACTGCCCGAACACCACTGCCTATGCCCAAAACCCTGAAACACCACCCCCAGCACGATACCCTACACTGCCCGAACACCACTGCACTTCCCTAAACCCTGAAACACCACCCCCAGCATGACCCCTACACTGCCCGAACACCACTGCACTGCCCTAAACCCTAAAACTCTACCCCCAGCATGACCCCCTACACTGCCCGAACACCACTGCACTGCCCTAAACCCTGACTCACCACCCCCCTGCACGACCCCCTACACTGCCCGAACACCACTACACTACCCTAAACCCAGAAACACCACCCCCAGCACGACCCCCTACACTGCCCAAACACCACTGCACTGCCCTAAACCCTGAAACACCACCCCCAGCACGACCCACTACACTGCCCGAACACCACTGCACTGACCTAAACCCTGAAACACCAGCCCCTGCACGACCCCCTACACTGCCCGAACACCACTACACTGCCCTAAACCCAGAAACACCACCCCCAGCACGACCCCCTACACTGCCCAAACACCACTGCACTGCCCTAAACCCTGAAACACCACCCCCAGCATGACCCCCTACACTGCCCGAACACCACTGTACTGACCTAAACCCTGAAACACCAGCCCCTGCACGACCCCCTACACTGCCCGAACACCACTGCACTGCCCTAAACCCTGAAACACCACCCCCAGCACGACCCCCTACACTGCCTGAACACCACTGCACTGCCTTAAAGCCTGAAACACCACCTCCAACACAACCCCCTATACTGCCTGAACACCATTGCTCTGCCCTAAACCCTAAAACACTCCCCCCAGCATGACCCCCTGCACGACCGAACCACCACTGCACTGCCCTAAACCCTGAAACACCACCCCCAGCAAGACCCCCTACACTGCCCGAACACCACTGCACTGCCCTAAAGCCTAAAACACCACCTCCAACACAACCCCCTACACTGCCTGAACACCATTGCTCTGCCCTAAACCCTGAAACACTGCCCCCAGCAAGACCCCCTACACTGCCCGAACACCACTGCACTGCCCTAAACCCTGAAACATCACCCCCAGCAAGACCCCTACACTGCCCGAACACCACTGCCCTAAACCCTGAAACACCACCCCCAGCACGACCCCCTACACTGCTCGAACACCACTGCACTGCCCTAAACCCTGAAACACCACCCCCAGCACGACCCCCTACACTGCCCGAACACCACTGCTCAGCCCAAAACACTGAAACACCAGCCCCAGCATGACCCCCTATACTGCCCGAACACCACTGCACTGCCCTAAACCCTGAAACACCAGCCCCAGCACGAACCCCTACACTGCCCGAACACCACTGCACTACCCTAAACCCAGAAACACCACCCCCAGCACGACCCCCTACACTGCCCGAGCACCACTGCCTGCACTGCCCTAAACCCTGAAACACCAGCCCCAGCACGACCCCCTACACTGCCTGAACACTACTGCACTGCCCTAAACCATGAAACACCATCCCCAGCACGACCCCCTACACTGCACAAACACCACTGCACTGCCCTAAACCCTGAAAAACTACCCCCAGCAAGACCCCTACACTGCCCGAACACCACTGCACTGCCCTAAACCCTAAAACACCAGCCCCAGCACGACCCCTACACTGCCCGAACACCACTGCACTGCCCTAAACCCTGAAACACCAGCCCCAGCACGACCCCCGTCACTGCCCGAACACCACTGCACTACCCTAAACCCATAAACACCACCCCCAGCACGACCCCCTACACTGCCTGAGTACCACTGCACTGCCCTAAACCCTGAAACACCAGCCCCAGCATGACCCCCTACACTGCCCGAACACCACTGCACTGCTCCTAAACCCTGAAACACCAGCCCCAGCACGACCACCTACACTGCACGAACACCACTGCACTGCCCTAAACCCTGAAACACCAGCCCCAGCATGACCCCCTACACTGCCCGAACACCACTGCACTGCCCTAAACCGTGAAACACTAGCCCCAGCACGACCCCCTACACTGCCAGAACACCATGACACTGCCCTAAACCCTGAAACACCAGCCCCAGCACAACCCCCTACACTGCCCGAACACCACTGCACTGCCCTAAACCCTGAAACACCACCCCGTGCACGACCCCGTGCACGACCCCCTACACTGCCCGAACACCACTGCACTGCCCTAAACCCTGAAACACCACCCCCAGCACGACACCCTACACTGCCCGAACACCACTGCACTGCCTTAAACCCTGAAACATCACCCCCAGCAAGACCCCCTACACTGCCCGAACACCACTGCCCTAAACCCTGAAACACCACCCCCAGCAAGACCCCCTACACTGCCCGAACACCACTGCACTGCCCGAACACCACTGCACTGCCCTAAACCCTGAAACACCAGCCCCAGGACCACCCCCTACATTGCCCGGACACCACTGCACTGCCCTAAACCCTGAAACACCACCCCCTGCATGACCCACTACACTGCCCGAACACCACTGCACTGCCCTAAACCCTGAAACACCATTCCCCCTGCACGACCCCCTACTCTGCCCGAACACTACTGCACTGGCCTAAACCCTGAAACACCATCCCCAGCACGACCCCCTACACTGCACGAACACCCCTGAACTGCCCTAAACCCTGAAACACTACCCCCAGCAAGACCCCCTACACTGCCCGAACACCACTGCACTGCCCTAAACCCTGAAACATCACCCCCAGCAAGACCCCCTACACTGCCCGAACACCACTGCCCTAAACCCTGAAACACCACCCCCAGCAAGACCCCCTACACTGCCCGAACACCACTGCACTGCCCTAAACCCTGAAACACCAGCCCCAGCACGACCCCCTACATTGCCCGAACACCATTGCACTGCCCTAAACCCTGAAACACCACCCCCAGCAAGACCCCCTACACTGCCCGAACACCACTGCACTAAACCCGGAAACACCAGCCCCAGCAAGACCACCTACACTGCCCGAACACCACTGCCTATGCCCAAAACCCTGAAACACCACCCCCAGCACGATACCCTACACTGCCCGAACACCACTGCACTTCCCTAAACCCTGAAACACCACCCCCAGCATGACCCCTACACTGCCCGAACACCACTGCACTGCCCTAAACCCTGAAACACCACCCCCCTGCACGACCCCCTACACTGCCCGAACACCACTGCACTGCCCTAAACCCTAAAACTCTACCCCCAGCATGACCCCCTACACTGCCCGAACACCACTGCACTGCCCTAAACCCTGACTCACCACCCCCTGCACGACCCCTACACTGCCCGAACACCACTACACTACCCTAAACCCAGAAACACCACCCCCAGCACGACCCCTACACTGCCCAAACACCACTGCACTGCCCTAAACCCTGAAACACCACCCCCAGCACGACCCACTACACTGCCCGAACACCACTGCACTGACCTAAACCCTGAAACACCAGCCCCTGCACGACCCCCTACACTGCCCGAACACCACTACACTGCCCTAAACCCAGAAACACCACCCCAGCACGACCCCCTACACTGCCCAAACACCACTGCACTGCCCTAAACCCTGAAACACCACCCCCAGCACGACCCCCTACACTGCCCGAACACCACTGCACTGACCTAAACCCTGAAACACCAGCCCCTGCACGACCCCCTACACTGCCCGAACACCACTGCACTGCCCTAAACCCTGAAACACCACCCCCAGCACGACCCCCTACACTGCCTGAACACCACTGCACTGCCTTAAAGCCTGAAACACCACCTCCAACACAACCCCCTATACTGCCTGAACACCATTGCTCTGCCCTAAACAGTAAACACTCCCCCAGCATGACCCCCTGCACGACCGAACCACCACTGCACTGCCCTAAACCCTGAAACACCACCCCCAGCAAGACCCCCTACACTGCCCGAACACCACTGCACTGCCCTAAAGCCTAAAACACCACCTCCAACACAACCCCCTACACTGCCTGAACACCATTGCTCTGCCCTAAACCCTGAAACACTGCCCCCAGCAAGACCCCCTACACTGCCCGAACACCACTGCACTGCCCTAAACCCTGAAACATCACCCCCAGCAAGACCCCCTACACTGCCCGAACACCACTGCCCTAAACCCTGAAACACCACCCCCAGCACGACCCCCTACACTGCTCCGAACACCACTGCACTGCCCTAAACCCTGAAACACCACCCCCAGCACGACCCCCTACACTGCCCGAACACCACTGCTCAGCCCAAAACACTGAAACACCAGCCCCAGCATGACCCCCTATACTGCCCGAACACCACTGCACTGCCCTAAACCCTGAAACACCAGCCCCAGCACGAACCCCTACACTGCCCGAACACCACTGCACTACCCTAAACCCAGAAACACCACCCCCAGCACGACCCCCTACACTGCCCGAGCACCACTGCCTGCACTGCCCTAAACCCTGAAACACCAGCCCCAGCACGACCCCCTACACTGCCTGAACACTACTGCACTGCCCTAAACCATGAAACACCATCCCCAGCACGACCCCCTACACTGCACGAACACCACTGCACTGCCCTAAACCCTGAAAAACTACCCCCAGCAAGACCCCCTACACTGCCCGAACACCACTGCACTGCCCTAAACCCTAAAACACCAGCCCCAGAACGACCCCCTACACTGCCCGAACACCACTGCACTGCCCTAAACCCTGAAACACCAGCCCCAGCACGACCCCCGTCACTGCCCGAACACCACTGCACTACCCTAAACCCATAAACACCACCCCCAGCACGACCCCCTATACTGCCTGAGTACCACTGCACTGCCCTAAACCCTGAAACACCAGCCCCAGCATGACCCCCTACACTGCCCGAACACCACTGCACTGCCCTAAACCCTGAAACACCAGCCCCAGCACGACCACCTACACTGCACGAACACCACTGCACTGCCCTAAACCCTGAAACACCAGCCCCAGCATGACCCCTACACTGCCCGAACACCACTGCACTGCCCTAAACCGTGAAACACTAGCCCCAGCACGACCCCCTACACTGCCAGAACACCATGACACTGCCCTAAACCCTGAAACACCACACCAGCCCCAGGACGACCCCCTACATTGCCCGGACACCACTGCACTGCCCTAAACCCTGAAACACCAGCCCCAGCATGACCCCCTACACTGCCCGAACACCACTGCACTGCCCTAAACCGTGAAACACTAGCCCCAGCACGACCCCCTACACTGCCAGAACACCATGACACTGCCCTAAACCCTGAAACACCAGCCCCAGCACAACCCCCTACACTGCCCGAACACCACTGCACTGCCCTAAACCCTGAAACACCACCCCGTGCACGACCCGTGCACGACCCCTACACTGCCCGAACACCACTGCACTGCCCTAAACCCTGAAACACCACCCCCAGCACGACACCCTACACTGCCCGAACACCACTGCACTGCCTTAAACCCTGAAACATCACCCCCAGCAAGACCCCTACACTGCCCGAACACCACTGCCCTAAACCCTGAAACACCACCCCCAGCAAGACCCCCTACACTGCCCGAACACCACTGCACTGCCCGAACACCACTGCACTGCCCTAAACCCTGAAACACCAGCCCCAGGACCACCCCCTACACTGCCCGGACACCACTGCACTGCCCTAAACCCTGAAACACCACCCCCTGCATGACCCACTACACTGCCCGAACACCACTGCACTGCCCTAAACCCTGAAACACCATTCCCCTGCACGACCCCCTACTCTGCCCGAACACTACTGCACTGGCCTAAACCCTGAAACACCATCCCCAGCACGACCCCCTACACTGCACCGAACACCCCTGAACTGCCCTAAACCCTGAAACACTACCCCCAGCAAGACCCCCTACACTGCCCGAACACCACTGCACTGCCCTAAACCCTGAAACATCACCCCCAGCAAGACCCCTACACTGCCCGAACACCACTGCCCTAAACCCTGAAACACCACCCCCAGCAAGACCCCCACACTGCCCGAACACCACTGCACTGCCCTAAACCCTGAAACATCACCCCCAGCAAGACCCCCTACACTGCCCGAACACCACTGCCCTAAACCCTGAAACACCACCCCCAGCACGACCCCCTACACTGCTCGAACACCACTGCACTGCCCTAAACCCTGAAACACCACCCCCAGCACGACCCCCTACACTGCCTGAACACTACTGCACTGCCCTAAACCATGAAACACCATCCCCAGCACGACCCCCTACACTGCACCGAACACCACTGCACTGCCCTAAACCCTGAAAAACTACCCCCAGCAAGACCCCCTACACTGCCCGAACACCACTGCACTGCCCTAAACCCTAAAACACCAGCCCCAGAACGACCCCCTACACTGCCCGAACACCACTGCACTGCCCTAAACCCTGAAACACCAGCCCCAGCACGACCCCCGTACACTGCCCGAACACCACTGCACTACCCTAAACCCATAAACACCACCCCCAGCACGACCCCCTATACTGCCTGAGTACCACTGCACTGCCCTAAACCCTGAAACACCAGCCCCAGCATGACCCCCTACACTGCCCGAACACCACTGCACTGCCCTAAACCCTGAAACACCAGCCCCAGCACGACCACCTACACTGCACGAACACCACTGCACTGCCCTAAACCCTGAAACACCAGCCCCAGCATGACCCCCTACACTGCCCGAACACCACTGCACTGCCCTAAACCGTGAAACACTAGCCCCAGCACGACCCCCTACACTGCCAGAACACCACTGACACTGCCCTAAACCCTGAAACACCACACCAGCCCCAGGACGACCCCCTACATTGCCCGGACACCACTGCACTGCCCTAAACCCTGAAACACCAGCCCCAGCACGACCCCCTACACTGCCCAAACACCACTGCACTGCCCTAAACCCTGAAACACCACCCCCAGCACGACCCACTACACTGCCCGAACACCACTGCACTGACCTAAACCCTGAAACACCAGCCCCTGCACGACCCCCTACACTGCCCGAACACCACTACACTGCCCTAAACCCAGAAACACCACCCCCAGCACGACCCCTACACTGCCCAAACACCACTGCACTGCCCTAAACCCTGAAACACCACCCCCAGCACGACCCACTACACTGCCCGAACACCACTGCACTGACCTAAACCCTGAAACACCAGCCCCTGCACGACCCCCTACACTGCCCGAACACCACTACACTGCCCTAAACCCAGAAACACCACCCCCAGCACGACCCCCTACACTGCCCAAACACCACTGCACTGCCCTAAACCCTGAAACACCACCCCCAGCACGACCCCCTACACTGCCCGAACACCACTGCACTGACCTAAACCCTGAAACACCAGCCCCTGCACGACCCCCTACACTGCCCGAACACCACTGCACTGCCCTAAACCCTGAAACACCACCCCCAGCACGACCCCCTACACTGCCTGAACACCACTGCACTGCCTTAAAGCCTGAAACACCACCTCCAACACAACCCCCTATACTGCCTGAACACCATTGCTCTGCCCTAAACCCTAAAACACTCCCCCAGCATGACCCCCTGCACGACCGAACCACCACTGCACTGCCCTAAACCCTGAAACACCACCCCCAGCAAGACCCCCTACACTGCCCGAACACCACTGCACTGCCCTAAAGCCTGAAACACCACCTCCAACACAACCCCTACACTGCCTGAACACCATTGCTCTGCCCTAAACCCTGAAACACTGCCCCCAGCAAGACCCCCTACACTGCCCGAACACCACTGCACTGCCCTAAACCCTGAAACATCACCCCCAGCAAGACCCCCTACACTGCCCGAACACCACTGCCCTAAACCCTGAAACACCACCCCCAGCACGACCCCCTACACTGCTCGAACACCACTGCACTGCCCTAAACCCTGAAACACCACCCCCAGCACGACCCCCTACACTGCCCGAACACCACTGCTCAGCCCAAAACACTGAAACACCAGCCCCAGCATGACCCCCTATACTGCCCGAACACCACTGCACTGCCCTAAACCCTGAAACACCAGCCCCAGCACGAACCCCTACACTGCCCGAACACCACTGCACTACCCTAAACCCAGAAACACCACCCCCAGCACGACCCCCTACACTGCCCGAGCACCACTGCCTGCACTGCCCTAAACCCTGAAACACCAGCCCCAGCACGACCCCCTACACTGCCTGAACACTACTGCACTGCCCTAAACCATGAAACACCATCCCCAGCACGACCCCCTACACTGCACGAACACCACTGCACTGCCCTAAACCCTGAAAACTACCCCCAGCAAGACCCCCTACACTGCCCGAACACCACTGCACTGCCCTAAACCCTAAAACACCAGCCCCAGCAACGACCCCCTACACTGCCCGAACACCACTGCACTGCCCTAAACCCTGAAACACCAGCCCCAGCACGACCCCCTACACTGCCCGAACACCACTGCACTACCCTAAACCCATAAACACCACCCCCAGCACGACCCCCTATACTGCCTGAGTACCACTGCACTGCCCTAAACCCTGAAACACCAGCCCCAGCATGACCCCCTACACTGCCCGAACACCACTGCACTGCCCTAAACCCTGAAACACCAGCCCCAGCACGACCACCTACACTGCACGAACACCACTGCACTGCCCTAAACCCTGAAACACCAGCCCCAGCATGACCCCCTACACTGCCCGAACACCACTGCACTGCCCTAAACCGTGAAACACTAGCCCCAGCACGACCCCCTACACTGCCAGAACACCATGACACTGCCCTAAACCCTGAAACACACACCAGCCCCAGGACGACCCCCTACACTGCCCGGACACCACTGCACTGCCCTAAACCCTGAAACACCACCCCCTGCATGACCCACTACACTGCCCGAACACCACTGCACTGCCCTAAACCCTGAAACACCATTCCCCTGCACGACCCCCTACTCTGCCCGAACACCACTGCACTGGCCTAAACCCTGAAACACCATCCCCAGCACGACCCCTACACTGCACGAACACCACTGCACTGCCCTAAACCCTGAAACACTACCCCCAGCAAGACCCCCTACACTGCCCGAATACCACTGCACTGCCCTAAACCCTGAAACATCACCCCCAGCAAGACCCCCTACACTGCCCGAACACCACTGCCCTAAACCCTGAAACACCACCCCCAGCAAGACCCCCTACACTGCCCGAACACCACTGCCCTAAACCCTGAAACACCACCCCAGCACGACCCCCTACACTGCCCGAACACCACTGCACTGCCCTAAACCCTGAAACACCACCCCCAGCACGACCCCCTACACTGCACCGAACACCACTGCTCTGCCCAAAACCCTGAAACACCAGCCCCAGCACGACCCCCTACACTGCCCGAACACCACTGCACTGCCCTAAACCCTGAAACACCAGCCCCAGCACGACCCCCTACACTGCCCGAACACCACTGCACTACCCTAAACCCAGAAACACCACCCCCAGCACGACCCCCTACACTGCCTGAGCACCACTGCACTGCCCTAAACCCTGAAACACCAGCCCCAGCATGACCCCCTACACTGCCCGAACACCACTGCACTGCCCTAAACCCTGAAACACCAGCCCCAGCACGACCACCTACACTGCACGAACACCACTGCACTGCCCTAAACCCTGAAACACCAGCCCCAGCATGACCCCCTACACTGCCCGAACACCACTGCACTGCCCTAAACCCTGAAACACCACCCCCAGCACGACACCCTACACTGCCCGAACACCACTGCACTGCCCTAAACCCTGAAACACCATTCCCCTGCACGACCCCCTACACTGCCCGAACACCACTGCACTGCCCTAAACCCTGAAACACCATCCCCAGCACGACCCCCTACACTGCACCGAACACCCCTGCACTGCCCTAAACCCTGAAACACTACTGCCAGCAAGACTCCCTACACTGCCCGAACACCACTGCACTGCCCTAAACCCTGAAACATCACCCCCAGCAAGACCCCCTACACTGCCCGAACACCACTGCCTAAACCCTGAAACACCACCCCCAGCAAGACCCCCTACACTGCCCGAACACCACTGCACTACCCTAAACCCTACAATACTACCCCCAGCACGACCCCTACACTACACAAGCACCACTGCACTACCCTAAACCCTAAAACACTACCCCTAGAACAACCCCCTACACTGCCCGAACACCACTGCACTGCCCTAAACTCTGAAACACCAGCCCCTGCACGACCCCCTACACTGTTCGAACACCACTGCACTGCCCTAAACCC